>CAUYQG010021601.1:0-13607 GCA_963574415.1 Tarsius wallacei
TATTGAGGGGTACATTTAAGGGTCAGGTACACAAATATGTCTCATTCAGGCACCCTTGTTTGTAAGAAGTGTCCCCCCATCCCCAGACAGGTATTTACTGCCATTAATTGCTTCCCCTATCCCCCCCCCCCCCCCCAAGGGTGCCCCCCCAGGGCGGCAAATTGTGTTTGGTAAAACTTTTGTGTTAAACGTTGGGGGGGGTGTTGGGTATAGGGGAAGCAATTAATGGCAGTAAATACCTGTCTGGGGATGGGGGGACACTTTTTACAAACAAGGATGCCTGAATGAGACATATTTGTGTACCTAACCCTTAAATGTACCCCTCAATATCACAATAAAAAAAATAAAAAAAAATAAAAAATAAAATGGGCAAAAGACATGAATAGATACTTCTCAAAAGAAGATATATGGGCAACCAACAGACACGTGAAAAAGTGCTCAACCTCACTAATCATCAGAGAAATGCAAATCAAAATCACGCTGAGATACCACCTAACCCCAGTAAGAATGGCCATAATAAAATGAGCAATGACAGATACCAGTGAGGATGCAGAGAAAAAGGAATGCTTCTGCACTGCTGGTGGGAATGTAAATTAGCTCAACCTCCATGGAAAACAGTGTAGTGATTTCTAAAATGTGACTAGAATTTGACCTTCCGTATAGCCCAGCAATCCTCCTACTGAGAATATACCTGGAGGAACACAAATCATTCTCCAAAAACTTATCTGCACTCAATGTTTATTGCAGCACTATTCACAATAGCAAAAACAGGGAACCAACCATGCTGCCCATCAAAACTAGACTGGATTTTTAAAATGTGCTACATATACGTAATGGAATATTATGCATTCATAAAGAAGTACAAACATATATGGACTTTGCAACAACTTGGATGGATTTAGAGTGATTAATATTCAGTGTTCTATCACAGAAACAAAGAACAGAGGGCCACATGTACTACTCAGCCCTAAATATTTTCCTTAATACTATAAGAAAGGGATTGGCAGTAGTCAGATACTGCTAGGGTGGTGGTGGGGGGCACAACATCAATAAGGGTACTTTACCTGTACAATATCCACTTGTATACCTAATCCTGAAACGTACCCCACATCTTTTAAATAAAATAAAATAAAAAGAAATAAACTAAAATTTAAAATAATAATAATATTTGTTTCATATCTTTCTTAAATAGTTTGATAACTGCAACTTTACTGTTATGCTAAGCTAAGTAACAGATATTTATGAACTTTGTAGATTATTTCTAACCAAGAAACTACTGAAATACTCATTAATACATCTAAGCTTAAGTTTGTATACTTTTTGGCTATTTTTACAGAGAGAATGAATTTATGTCTCTATTAATAAACCTGAACATTTTGCCACATTGAAAAATTTTACTATAAAGAAGCATGTACCTATAAAAATTATAGTATGTTTGTAAAAATTGCTAATCTAGTATAAAATGTTAATATATAACAGACAATTTGCTATCATCTACTTTCTCATTTTCTCTGTAAAAGAAAGGTTACTAGTGATTAAAATTATATTTTACATACACTTATAATATCACTAGAAATAAGGGGGAAGGGAAACAGCATTGTATGAAAAATATGCAAGGAATGTAGGATGTGTTTTCATTAAAGGAAAAAAAGAGAGAGTAACTTTATCCTAATGTAAAATGAACAGCTGACTTAGGTTACACAAAGTGAGATGTTTCCTTCTTCATACCCAAGTTTTACCATAAAAAATAACCTCATGATACAAGCAATGAAGAGCCAATAGACAATTTGAGTATGGCAGCAAGATCAGATTTGTGTTTAACAAACAAACAGAAAGGTGTCAATGGATGTTTTCCTTTTTTCTTTTTATACATATTCACTGACTATCACATGGCAAAAAAAACTACTCTTCACTGCTGTTACAAGTAAAAATTAGAAAAAGAATGTTCATTCAAATTACTCAGGAGGCAGTATATTGAAGGGGTCAAAAGTTCTGACTTTGGAAAATTTGAACTGTAAGGTCACAGACATTTTTAAAAATCTACCCTTTTTACCAGAAAATTAAAATCTGTCATATGAGACATTCATGGTATGGTTTTAATATGGTGGTTAGAGGATAAGTTAAAGAGATATTTGTTTTCTAATGTAAGAGAAATTATAGATATAGCAAGAGAAGGCAGGCTTGGTCTTAATCCCATCTCTGTTCATCATTGTATTGTTGTTGTTGTTGTTTTTAATTTGTATACACTTAAGGACTAAAAATGCAATTTTGTTACATGTTTATATTGATTGGTGATGAAGTCTGGGCTTTTTAGTGTATCCATCACCCAAGTAATGCACATTACTTAAATAATTTCTTTTCACCCACCTTTCCCACCTTATTGAGTCTCCAATGTCTATCCTTCCAAATTCTATGTCCGTGTGTACACATTACTTAGCTCCCACTTATAAGTGAAAACATGCAGTAACTGATTTTCTGTTTTTGAGTTGTTTTACTTACAATAATTGCCTCCAGTTTTATCTATGTTGCTGTAATTGACATGATTTCATTTCTTTTTTATGACTGAACAGTATTTTATTGTATATATATATATATATCACAGTTTTTATCCACTTATCTTGTTTTGAACACTTGTGTTGATTTTTTATCTTTGCTATAGTGAATAGTGCTGAAGTAAACATGAATCAGATGTCATTTTGATATAACAATTATTTTTCCTTTGGGTATATACCCAGTAGTGGGATTGTTGAATTAACTGGTAGCTCTATTTTTAGTTATTTGAGAAATCTCCACAGTTATTCTCCACAGATATTATACTAGTTTACATTCCTACCAACAGTGTATAAATATCCCTTTTTCTCTGAATACTTGCCAACATCTTTGTGTGTGTGTGTGTGTGTGTGTGTGTGTGTGTGTGTGTGTGTGTTTAATAATAAGCATTCTGGCTGGTGTAAGATGATATCTCATTGTAGACATAATTTTGTCTTTCTCTGATAATTAGTGATGTTAGCTTATTTCATATGCCTGTTGGCCATTCATATGTCTTCTTCTGAAAAGTCTCTATTTGTGATCTTTGTTCACTCTGTAATGGGGATTTTTTTGTTGTTGCTGCTGAGTTGTTTGAGTTCTTTGTAAATTCTGGAATTGGTCCTCTGTTGGTTGCATAACTTGCAAATATTTTCTCTCATTCTGTAAGTTGTCTTTGCTGAGAAGATTTTTATTTTCTTTGCCAAGCAGAAGCATTTTAGATTACGTCCCATTTGTCTATTTTTGTTTTTGTTTGTTTGTTTTTCAGAAAATAAGAAACTGAGTTTGTCCAACACAGAGACGAATAGAGAACAAGACATCAAGAAAGAATGGGCATATAAAGAAGCTAAATATAAATGTTATACTATGAGTTTCTGACTGGTACAAGAATGCAAAGCAAGAAAAAGAGCATTAACTATTCTCGGAGGATTGCTAAGTCTATGAGACAGAACTCTTCCCAATAATGGTCAATTTTTAGGTTTGCCCATGCTGAGGTGTAGAGGAGAGCAACAAATGGACAACTTGGGAGGCTTAGGTATTGCAAAGATTATTGATTGAGAGATTGGAGTTTCCCAGGCTAACAGGAAAAAATATATATATCCTTGAAAGACAGAACAGCTGTGATTTCTGATAAACAGAAATAGAGGAGTCTGGAAAGACTAGAGCCAGCCTTGAATCTGGCAAGAAAAATCACTAAATGGTCTGGAATGTGGTAGGTTGTTAGTATGCTTTGCAAACGTCAGATTGTTAGGATGTCAGTATTTCTTGTTCTCAGGATTGATAACCAGAAGCCACAAGTACAGAACCTCCAGATCTGTCCCTACCTGCTGGAGTGTAACATATCAGAGTGGGATCAAACTCTAAAACAGTCTTTAGAGTAAACTCATGCCAAAGAAGTGGTCACTCAGCTATGCAAGAAGCTTGCCCTCTCTGTTGCATGTCTCTGGCCACAGAGTCCCAGAACAGCAGGTCTTCTGAAGGCTAGCTGTAATCTCAAGGATTCAACCACCTCATCCAGGTAACTTCTCTTCATCTCTTCCATGTCAGTAGTGGAAACTCTTCAGTTTTTCTGTCAGTGAGTTCTCTTCCTTTGTTTTTTTTCCCCATTCAAACACCCTTCTTTTGTTTTCTCTGCACAAGACAATATGTAAAACTTTGCTCTTAACATAGTTCTCCCTCATTTCTCTACATGATCCAGCTACAATTTTGAAAAGAGAAAAAAATGGATAAAGCATAAGGAAGTGGAGGAAATTGACTTAGAAAATATCTTGTATACCTAATCCTGAATTGTATCCCCATATCTAAAATTAAAAAAAAAATTTAAGGGAAAATATCTTCTCTATGGAACTAAATAATTTTTATCTCTGCAAAAAAGAATTTGGGGTGAACATATTGCCAATTTAATGTAGGCAAACCAATTATTATTGCCAATATATTGCCAATTTAATAGATGTGTTAATACCAGTTGATTCTCCCAATATCCTATGAAGTTCATACTTTTCTGAGTTTCACACTTCTAAGAGATGTTAAACATAGAATCTGAATGCTCATCTCTCTGACTGCACACTCTATGTTTTCTAGCATCTCATTTATTTCAATAAATGAATTCAAGAAAATATATATTTTTTAATTTTTGCATCAGGGATGGTACATATAATCTTTATTAGTCAAGGCCAAAAATTTCATTTTCAACCCATTACTTGTATTTAAGCGCATTTGACTATCCTGCCCCCCCATAAATTGCATGTTATAGGATTATATGTTTCAAACTGTGCAGGGCAGCCCTCAGTCATACCTGCTATCTCAGAATTCTTAAGAATTCCTTATGTGTTCATATTCACTAACAAGAATGTCTCATTTTAGATAAGAAACTAGGTAATACTTAGATAATTATAGGGTGAGTCTATGTGTAGGTGACACCTTGAGTCAATGCTGATGAATCTTGAGTCTAATTTCTCTTCCAGGCCAGGACTTTGATTACAAGCTGGTTGCTGGCAGAAGAAAAAATTATTTTCATGATTTATCTTTTCCTCCTTGTAACAGAAAAAGCTCTCTCAGGCCTGAATTTCTGAAGACCAAGCCAGTGTGAGACCACCACAGCCAGATATACAAGAATGGCATCACCTTAGGGTACTGGATTTTCTCATGTTTGAAAAGTCAGCTGTGCAAGAGATTAGTAACAAACTATCTTGACTCTTTCGCAGAACTCATCAAAATAAGAATATTATATAAAATCACATGGCTGTCTTTCCCCACAAGATCATATTTTTTCTGGCATTTTCTACTTTGGCACATATAATTTTCTCAGGTGAGCAACTTTAAAGGTTTAGAGAGATAAACTCTAATTTTCATAAATTTCTAAGAAAGAAAAAGTGTAATTCATGACTTTGAATGAAGGATTTTTGCTATAGGCTTTTGGGCTTGACAATCCAAGTTGGGTATCATTAAAATGTATTTTCCTAAATTAAAAAAAAGACTTATTTTCTGTATTGTAGATTCTTATCCTCATTTCTATTTTGTCAGTTCAAAAATTATTTAAAATACAGTGATTGAAAATAAGCTCATAATTAATTAAATGTGTTTGTGTGAATGATGCTGGATTGACATGTGTCTTCATAGTTGCATAATAAAACCTATAAAAAATATAAAGATAAAATTCATGTTACCTGCTATTGTAGACAGAACGATAACCGCCCCAAAACATATACAAGTTCTAATAATCAACACCTGTGAATATGTAACCTTCCATGGAAAAAGGGACTTTGGAAATGTGATTTGGTTAAGAATCTTAAGATTGAAAGTTTATCCTAGATTAGTCAGATGGGGCCAATATAACTGGAAGAATCCTTACAAGAGGGAGGCAGGAGGGCCCCAGTCAGGAAGGAATGTAACAATGGAAGAAGAGGTGAGAACAATTCAGGAAAAGGGCCATGGGTTCAGGAATTCAGGCAGTCTATAGAAGCTGGAAAAGGTAAGGAAACTGCATTTTTTACTAGAACTGCCAGAAAGAATGCATTCTTGCTGAGATCTTGACTTTAGGATTTCTCACCTCCAGAATTGTAAGATAATAAATTTGTGTAATTTTAAGTTCCTAAGTTTGTGACAATTTGTTATAGCAACAATAGGAAACTAATATGCCTGCAAATAAGTTACAAACTGCTAAAGCAGATGCTACAATGTCATTACATTCACATGTCCAGGAAATGCTCAATAAATGAATGATAAAAATGTAGCTACCATCAATTGATTGTCTGCTGTGTAATAGACTTTATTATTTTATTATTTTAAATAGGCTTCAATTAGATATAATTGAATTAACCATAGTACTTGGTTCAATATATATCATCAGGTCTTATTGATAAGTATCATGAACACATCGTTCATGCGAAAATCTAGACTACTAACAAAAGTTCAAATTCAAAAATGTGGTCTTGTCATCCAATTCTCTTTTCTACCTTTAGTCAAGGTAAATATCATCCTAAGTCTTATGTCCATTCTTCTCTCTCACACACACCCTCTCTCTTTAAATTTTTTACTTTTAATATAATTTTCTTGTGATAAACATCTTGGAAAAGTATATTTTTATAATTATTTTAAAGTTTATACAAATGTATACAAGTTTTTATGTAGGACTTTTTCACTCAATACTAAATGGAGAGAATATATTATCTTTTCAAACTTAATTTTTCCTAACATTTTATCATTTAAATCCATACATATTTTCATGCACAGCTGAAGTTGATTTTGTTTTATTGATAAATAATATTCTAATGTGTAAATATACCCTAATTTAATTATTCTTCTGTTTATGGGCATTAGGTTTGTTTTAAAATTTATGATGTTGGGAATAGATCAAGTGAAAGTATTCTTAGGCATACTTTCTTGATGCACATGAGCAAAAGTTTCTCTTGGGTGCATATCTAAGAGGAGAATTGTTTTACCACACTGTGTGTGAATTTTCAGACTTATAGGATACCAGAAGATTTTCAAAAGTTGCTATGTGAATTCATAATTTCATTAGACTAAAAGCCTACTGATGTATATCATCTTCAGTATTTGATTTTGTCTTATCTTTAAAAATTTTGGTGAACCAAATCTCACATTCATCTTGATTTGCATTTTTCTTATCATTAAGGAAGCTGAGAATCTTTACATAGTTTATCGGTCATATCTGATTTTTCTTTTGTGATATTTCTATTCATGTCTTTGGCCATTTAAAAAATTAGATTGTTTTGACTCATCTTATGAAAATATAAGAGAAAATGCATATATTACATATATATGCACATATACAAATTATTTGTGATTTTGTTTTACAAATATCTTTTCTTAGATTTTAACTTATTTCACTCTTTTAAATAAGTATTTTTGATCAGTAGGAATTCCTAATATTGAAAGTATCACATTTATCAAAATTTTTTTTTTTTTTTTTTGAGTTGGAGTCTCACTCTGTCGCCCAGACTGGAGTGCAGTGGCTGCTCCCGGTCACCGCAGCCTTGACCTGCTGGGCTCCGGTGATCCTTCTGCCTCAGCCTTCCGAGTAGCTGGAACTACAGGCGTGCGCTACCACACCCGGCTAATTTTCTGATTTATTGTAGAGATGAGGTCTCACCAAGTTGACATTTATCAAACTTTTTATTTCTAACAGACTTTTTTATTTTGTATTTTGTTTAAGAAATTTTTTTCTCTTAAATCTAAAATACATTATCTTCTCAACTAAGAGATTTTTATAAACTGCTAAATTAATATATAATTGGCCTATAATAAACTGTACATTTAGAGTATACAATGTAAGTTTTGACATATTCATAAAATCACTACATTCAAGTTAATAAACATATGTCTCATTCACAAGAGTTTTCTTTTTTATTTCTTTTTTTTTATTTTAAAGATGTGGGATAAATTTCAGGATTAGGTAGGGAGGGAGATTGTGAGGTCATATGGAAGGTCAATTTTTAGATCTTTTGGAAATCACCACTGTTTTCCACAAAGGTTGTACTAGTTTACACTTCCACCAACAGCATAGAAATATTCCCTTTTCCCCACATCCTCTCCAGCATCTGTTGTTTTTTGAGTTATTGATAATGGCCATCCTGACTGCAATTAGGTGGTATATCTGTGTGCTTTTAATTTGCATTTATTTGATGTCTAGTGAGGTTGAGTATTTTTTCATGTATCAGTTGGCTGCACATATGTCTTCTTTTGATAAGTGTCTATTCATGTCTTTTGCCCATTTTGAAATGGGGCTTTTGACTTTTTTCTTTTTGGCACATTTGTGTTCCTTTTAGATCCTAGATGTTAGGCGTTTATCAGATATACAGTTGGAAATATTTTTTCCAGTCTGTGGGCTGTCTTTCTGCTCTCATGATGGTTCCTTTGGTTTTGCAGAAGCTTTTCAGTATGATAAGGTCCCACTTGTCTATCTTACATCTTATGACATGGGCACTTGGGGTTTGGAACAGGAATCGGTTGCCAGTTTCAATTCCCATAAGGGTGTCTCCTGCATTTTCTAAAGTTCTTACAGTTTGAGGTTTTATGTTTAGGTCTTTGATCCATTTAGAGTTGATTTTTGGGTATAGTGACAGGTAGGCATCTTGTTTTATTTTTTGCTTTGAAATTCTTTTTTATATTGTATTTTAATGATATGGGGTACAATTCAGGATTAGGTATACAAGTGGACATTGTACAGGTAAAGTTTGGGCTTCCCTTTGGTCCCCACTTTGCCTAGTTTGAGATCAGGTACACTTATTAACAAAGAAAGAAACAGAAAAATGTGAATACAGTAAATATGACAAACTCTTGGCAACAATAATGTCTGTGAGTACATGAGTGTATTCTGCTATTCTTTCCACTTTTCTGCTTTTGAATTTTTTTTTAAAGGTGTGGGGTACAATTCGGGGTTAGGTACACAAATGTTTACTAGGCACGTACCCTTGTAAATGAGGTGTGCCCCTCCCTCTCCTGGGAGTTTCCCTCAACTTCCAATCCCCCCACCCCGCCAGCAGTTTTCCACTACTGTCTTTCTTATAATATTATGATAATTGTTCAAGGACACTTATGAGTGAGAACATATGGTAGTCTGTTCTTTGTTTCTGTGATTGATCACTGAGTATGATTGACAAAAAAACCCACCCAAGTTGCTGCAAAGTCCATATATTTGTCTTCCTTTATGGCTGAATAATATTCCATTGTCTATATGTACCATATTTTTTCTTATCCAGCCCACTTTCGGTGGGCAGGATGGTTGCTTCCATGTTTTTGTTATTGTGAATAGAGCTGCAACAAATATGCGTGTGCAAATATGCATATATTTTTTATAGAATGATTTGAGTTCCTCTTAGTATATTTCCAAAAAGGGAATTGCTGGGTCATATGGAAGGTCAATTTCTAGTTCTCTCAGAAATCACCACACTGACCTCAAAGAGATTGCACTACTTTGCATTCCCACCAGCAGTATAGAAGCAATCCTTTTTCTCCACATCCTTGCTAGAATCTGTTGTTGGTTGTTTTATTAATGATGGCCATTCTTACTGGGGTTAGGTGGTATCTCATTGTGGTTTTGACTTGCACTTCATTGATGATTAGTGAGGCTGAGCACTTTTTCATGTGACTGTTGGATGCCCATATATCTTCTTTAGAGAAGCGTCTGTTCAGGTCTTTTGCCCAGTTTTTAATGGGGCTGTTTTTTTGTGATTTTTTTTCTTTTAAGTGTGTTTGAATTCCTTGTAGATCCTAGATGTTAGTCCTTTGTCAGATATATAGTTGGCAAATATTTTTTTCCCATTCTGTGTACTGTCTCCCTGCTCTCTTGATGGTTTCTGTTTTGTTTTGTTTTCCTTTTCAGAAGCTCATCAGTTTGATGAGGTTTCACTTATCTATCTTATTTCTTATGGTATGGGCACTTAAGGTTTTGATCAGGAATTGATTTCCAGTTCCAATTTCCATAAGACTGTCTCCTGCATTTTCTAAAATTCTTATAGTTTGAGGTTTTACATTAGTCATTAAACCATTTTGAGTTAATTTTTGTGTATGGTGATAGGTAGGGGTCCTGTTTCAATCTTCTGCATGTGATCAGTCAGTTTTCCCAGTACCATTTACTGAATAAGTTCTCCCCTCTCCAGTGGTTGTAGTTGAAGGCTTTGGCACAGATGAGTTGGTTGAGAAATTGGGGCTTTCCTTCCAGAATCTGTATCCTGTTCCACTGGTCTATATGCCTGTCCTTGAACCATTACCTGGCTGTTTTGATTATTGTTCTCATTGTAAAGATCTTTCACTTCTCTGATTGGGAAGATGCCGAGGTATTTCTTTTCTTTTCTTTTTCTTTTTTTTTTTTTTTGATGGCTGTTGTGAATGAGATTGTGCTTTTTATTTGATTCTCCACCTGCTTGTTATTGTTGTATAAGAATGCAACTGTCTTTTGCACATTTATTTTGTACCCTGAGACTTAGCCAAAGTCCTTTATCAGTGCAAGCAGGTTTTTGACAGATTCTTTTGGAATACCAAGGTATAGGATCATATCATTAGCAAAGAGGGATAACTTGACTTCTTCTTTTCCTATTTGGATACCCTTGATTTCCTTCTTTTGTCTAATTGCCCTAGCTAGGACTTCCAACACAATGTTGAACAAGAGGGGTAAGAGTGGGCAGCCTTGTCTTGTTCCAGTTTTCAAGGGCAATGTTTCCAGTTTCTATCCATTAGGCAATATGTTAGCTGGGGGTTTATTATAGCACTTACTCTTTTGAGGTATGCGCCTTCTATACCTAGGTGTTTGGGGGTTTTTATTAAGAAGAGATGCTGAATATTATCAAAATCTTTTTCTTCATATAATGATACAATCATGTGGTTCTTGTTTTTTACAATTATTGATGTATTTAATTACATTTATGGCCCTGCAAATGCTGAACCAGACCTGCATCCTGGGAATGAAGGCTACTTGGTCATAGTTGATGATTTTTCAGATGTGTTTTTGGATCCGATTTGGTAGACTCATGCTGAGAATTTTTTCATCTATTGACCTACAGTTCTCTTTTTTTGTTGGATCTTTACCTGGTCTGGATATCAGTGTGATGTGAGGCTTCGTAAAATGATGTGGGGAGATTTCCATCTTTCTCAATTGCCTGAAATACTTTCAATATAATTGGTATAAGTTTCTCCTTGTATGTATTGTTGAATTCTGCTGGAAAGGCATCTGTTCCAGGGCTTTGTTTTTTGTTTGTTTGTTTGGTAGAGAGTTGTCTTATGACAGTGTCAATTTCCTTGGTTGTTATTGGTCAACTTAGTGTTTCAGCATCTTCTTTTTTCAACCTGGGGTGGTTGTGTGATGTCAGAACCATTTCATTTAGGTTATCAAGCTTGTTTCCACATAGATGTACATAGTAATCTCTGATAATCTTTTGTATTTCTTCAGGGTCAGTAGTGATTTGATCTTTTGTATTTCTTCAGGGTCAGTAGTGATTTGATCTTTTATATTTCTAATCTTGTTTATTTGGGCTTTTTCCTCTCTTTTTCTTAGTCATTATGGTTAGGGATCCATCAATCTTGTTAATTCTTTCAAAGAACCAACTTTTTGTTTTGTTGATTTGTTGATGTTTTCTATGATATTTTTGTCTTCTATGCCCTATATTTGGGCTCTTATATTGGTGATTTGGATTTTTTTGCTAAAGTTAGGGTATTGGTGGTCTTCTCTTTCCACCTCCCTTAGGTGATTTATTAGGCTCTCAACTTGCGATCTTTCCATTTTCTTGATTTCTGCTCGTAGAAATATAAATTCCCCTCTTAGATATGATTTCGTGGCATCCCAGAGGTTTTGGTAAGATGTTTTTCATTTTCATTTGTTTCCAGGATCTTTTAATTTCTGATTTAAGTGTTGACCCAGTAGTTGTTCAGCTTCATGTTATTTAGTGCCCATGTCTTTGTGGGCTTTAGGGAAATGTTGTTGATGTTGATATTTATTTTTATTCCACTGTGGTCTGAGAAGGTGCGTGGCAATACTTTAAGTTTATGGAATTTGTTTATGTTTGTTTTATGGCCAAGGATGTGATTGATCTTGGAGTATGTTCCATGTGGTGATGAGTAGAATTTATCTTCTGTGGTTGTTGGGTGAAATAATCTGTAGGTATCTACTAAGTCCATTTGGTCAAGTGTCAAATTTAGTTTCTGGATCTCCTTGTTAATTTTTTGCCTCAATGATTTACCAAGGACTGTTAATTGGGTTTTCAAGTCCCTTGCAATAACTGTGTTAGAGTCCTTTTTTTTAGTTCAGTTAGTAGCAGCTTTATAAATGCTGGTGCTCCTGTGTTGGGTGTATATATGTTAAGGATGGATATTTCTTGTTGATGGATTGAACATTTTGGCATTGCATGGTGTCCTTTTGTATCTTTTTTTAATTTTTGGTAGCTTAAAGGTTGTTTTGTCTGATATTAACATTGCAGTGCCTCACTTCTTTTGTAATCCATTTGCCTGGAAACTAGTTTTCCATTCTTTAACTTTGAGTCTGTGTGCATCCCTTGTATTAAGGTGAGTTTCCTGGATGTAGCAAATAATTGAGTGTTCGTTTCTTATCCAGTTTGCCATTCTGTGTCTTTTCAGTGGGGCATTTAGTCCATTTACATTCAGGCCAATTATTGAAATGTGATTGTTTATCCTTGTCTGAGGTTAGTATAAAGTTTTTTTCTTTGTTTACATGTTTCCTTTTGACTTTGGGGTTTATATATATGTATGTTTTCAAGTTTGTTCTTGCAGTGTATTCTCTGTTGATTCTGTGCTCTGCTATTTTCTTGGAAAGTGTGTGGTCATTCTTTTTTTTTTTTCTTTCTTTCTTCTGTGCTTAATTCTTTTTTAAGTGTTTCCTGCAGAGCTGGTGTGAAAGCAGCATAATCTCTTAGGGATTGGATGTCAGGGATGGATTTTAATTCTCCATCAGTGATGAAGCTGAGCTTGACTGTGGAGGAAATTCTTGGTTGAAATATTTGTATTTGAGGTCTTTGAATATTGGACTCCAGTCCCTTCTTGCTTGTAATATTTCTGTTGCTTAGTCTGCTGCTATTCTGATTGGTTTTCCCTGGTAGGTAGTCTGACCTTTCCCTCTTTCTGCCTTTAGAATTTTTTTCTTTTGTGTCTACTTTGTGTATGTGAATTACTATGTGTCTAGGGGTTGGTCTTCTCATTTGATGTCTTGTGGTGGTTCTCTGTAACTTTTGTGTTTGACTGGTCACATCTTTGGTGAGATGGGGAAAGTTTTCTTGGATTACCTCCTGTAATACTTTCTTCAAATTGTTCTCCATTTCCCTTTCTTCTTCTGGGATACCAATCAGGGGTAGATTTGGCCTCCTGAAAAATCAGAACTCAGAGCCTCAACAATGGAAGTCACCAATGATTGGCCCCAGAATGTCACAGGGGTTAGGGAATGGATGGAAAGTGTGAACAAGACTCAAGAAAGAATCTCAGAACTTGAAGACCAGAACATGGAACTAACCCGATCTGTGAAAAACATAGAAAGAAGACTCCGAAAGAAAAATAAAGGGGGAAAAGGGAGGGATGCACATTCATGCACGAAGAAAAAATATTTTAAAAATAGATGA
>CAUYQG010021602.1:0-34053 GCA_963574415.1 Tarsius wallacei
TTTTTTCTTTATTTGTGTAGATTTTTCTCTCTCTCCTCCTTTCCCTCACCTTTTTTAATTCTGGTTTTCAGGGAAGGTGGGGTTGCTTTTGCTTTGCTTGTTTATTTGTGTAGATTTTTCTCTCTCTCCTCCTTTCCCTCACCTTTTTTAATTCTGCTTTTCAGGGAAGGTGGGGTTGCTTTTGCTTTGCTTGTGCAATCTGCTGTTCTTCCTTATGAGGGTCCTCTGGCTTTGTTCACTTTTGAAGCTGGAGTGTGGACTGGGGGCTGTACTTTTTGCAGTTTTGAGGTTTAATTGAGGGGGAAGCTGTGATTCAGAATCTATCTTCTGATTCCAATATCCATCAACAGGTGTATGGGTACACTGGAACCTATTTCCCACTGCCTTACAATCTGTGCAGCGGGATGTAGGTTTGGTCCCTGGAACAAAAGGAGGTACGAAAGAGGAAAATAGTGGAGGAAGGGGGGTCAACAGGAAGTTAGAAAGAGAGAAGAGTGAGAGGGAAAACAGACATACATACCAACTAACAGGTGTAAAAGAGACACAAGGTCAGAGAGGAGTGAAAAAGACACACAAGCAAAATTCCCTAAAGCATACCGGTAACCACACAAAGACACTCCAATAAAATCATGCCTTTTGATGTGTTCTCCCCAACACAAACAGATATTCTAAGTCAAAAAGCAAACAAAAGTGAGAAAAACAAACAGTCAAAGTGATAAAATCAAAAGTCAAAATAAGAAATCAGACTAGCTCTGGAATCTTTCCTGAGTGTCTAAAAGCTCTTTAGCTCTGATCTCCAGCCTCTTCCTTTTGCTTTCATCGCAGGCAGATAGATTTACTCACAGCTTGGGTTTGTTGTTTTAGCCTGCTGCCTGAGAGGTCTGCGACACTGAGTTGCCTGCATCTGATTCAGTGTAGGGGAGGGGATTTGTTTCCTGTTTAGTGATGTTACCTTAGAAACTGAGGTGGAGGCTGATCATAGGTGGGTGGGGCAATGCAAATCTCTGCCTGGAAAATGGCCGAGGTGGGCAACTCCTCTTTCGCGGATCCTTTTTCTCTGCTAGTCTGGGTCCCTGGACAATCCACTATGACGGGCTTTGGTTGCGTGTGAGGCACCAGGGATCAGTTGCACAGCTGGGCGCTGGATCTGGTGTGCCACCAGCAGCCTGGGGTGGAGGAGGAAGCTGGGAGTACCCTCTTCTGGAGCTGAGAGTGGCTGATCAGCACCTCCTTAAGATATGCTGTTCCCTTACACAAGCATGGGATCATATGCTGGGTGCCTCACCCAGGGTGGGCCCAGAGCTCCAAAGGGGCACTTGGTGAGTGGTGAGAGTGGCTTTGGGCCCCTCACAGGGTACTTCAACCAGAAATGGAGCTGGTATCTCTGAGGGGCGGGCACCTAGAGCCTCCCTGGGTGACCGGTGGCTTGGCGCTGGGTGAGATGATGTAGCCGGGTAGGGAGCTGAGATTCCCGTGTAGTGGGTGGGGGCCACGTATAGTGGAGCAGCAGCAGCCGGGGGCCACAATATCCAGCCTTGCATGGGACCGAGGGTCTCTGGGTCTCGAACCAGTGTGGCTGGCGGTGGGCAGGAGGGTGGGGGAAAGAAAGTAAGCATCTTTTTGGGAACTCACGTTCGGAGAATCTCACAATTCCACCTATGCCATCACCATCTTACTGGAACCCACTAAGTTACATTAATGAAAGAGAAATGGAGTTTTTCCCAAACAAGCAAATGCTGAGGAAATTTGTCACCACTAGACAAGTTCTACAAGATATACACAAAGGAGTTATAAATACTGAAACAAAAGGTCAAAATATATCATTAGAAAAACACTGAAAACCAAAAAGCTCACAGGCTATATGGAACACCTACACAATAGAGAAATAAATAAGTAAACAAAGCAACCAGATAACAATCAGTTTGATAAATGGTATAGTATCTTACATATCATAATTAACTCTGAAAATAAATGGTCTCAATGCCTCACTAAAAAGATATAGACTGGCAGAATAGATAAAAAATAAAATAAAACAGAACCTAAATATTCAAAAGACACACTTACCTCACAAAGATTCCTATAGACTCAAGGTAAAAGGGTAAGGAAGAATATTCCACACAAATGGAAACCAAAAATGAGTAGGAGTAGTCATTCTCATATCGAATAAAACAGACTTTAAATTAAAAACAGTAAAACAAAAAAGACAAACATGGCTATTATATAATGTTAAAAGGATCAATCCAATAAGAAGACATAACAGTTTTAAATATGGATGTGCCTAACACCAGGTTCCCCAGCTTTATAAAACACATTTTAGGAGACCTAAAAAAAAATATAGACAGCAATACAATAATAGTGGGAGACTTCAACACTCCACTCTTATAAATAGATCATCAAGGCATAAAGTCAACAAAGAAACATTGGAGTTAAACTGGATCCTAGGGCAAATGAAGCTAATAGACATCTACAGAATATTCCATCCCAAAGCTACAGAATATACATTTTTCTCATCAGTACATAGAACACTCTCCAAGAAAGACCATACAATAGTCCACAAATCAAGTCTCAATAAATTCAAAAAAATTTGAAATCACGTCAAGCACCTTCTCAGTCCATAGTGCATTAAAGCCACAAGTTAATTTTAAGAAGAGCTCATGAAACCAAACAAAAACATGGAAGTCAAACAATCTGCTCTTGAATGATATATGAGCCAACAAGGAAATCAAGTTGGAAATTTAAAAATTCCTCAAAAAAATGACAACAATGAAATAAGTTATCAAAATCTCTGGGACACATCCAAAACTGTGCTCAGAAGAAAATTTATAGCACTTACATTAATTTATAGGCCTACATTAATAAGACTGAAAGATATATCAACAACCTAACATCATACTTCAAGGAACTAGAAAAACACAAACAAACCAAACCCAAAGCTAGCGAGAGAAAAGAAATAATAAAGAACAGAAAAGAATTATATTGAAATCAAAAAAGAAATACAAAGGATCAGTGAAACAAAAAGTTGATTCTTGGAAAAGATAAACAAAATTGATAGACTACTTGTTAGATTAATTAAGAAACAAAGAAGGAAGATTTAAATTAGTTTAATCGGAAATGAAAATGGAGACATTACAACAGGTATGATGAAAATACAAAAGACCATTTGAGACTATTATGAACACCTCTATGTAAACAAACTCGACAATCTAGAGGAAATAGATAAATTCTTGGAAACATACAACCCCCCAGTTTTGAATCAGGAAGAAACAGAAACCCTGAACAGACCAATAACAAGTAGCAAAATTGAAATAGTAATTAGAAGTCTCCCAAAAACAACAACAAAAAGTCCAGAACCTAATAGACTCACAGCTGAATCTCAAAGAAGAACTGGTACAAATTTCCCTGAAGATATTCCACAAGATTGAAGGGAGGAACTCCTCTCTAACTCATTCCATGAAGCCAATATCATGCTGATACAAAAGACAGTAAAAGACACAACAAGAAATGAAAACTGCATACCAATATCCCTTCAATATCCCTTATGAACATAGATGCAAAAATCCTAAAAAAAAAAATTAGCAAGCCAAATTCAACAGCACATTAAAATAAATAAATAATCCACCACAACTAAGTGGGCTTTATCCCAAGGATGCAAGGGTGGTTCAGCATATGCAAGTCAATATCTGTAATCCACTATATAAACAGAATTAAAAACAAAGATCATATGACAATTTTAATACATGCAGAAAAAGCATTTGATAAAGTCCAGCATCCGCTCATGATAAAAGCCCCCAGCAAAACAGAAATAGAGGGTATATTCCTCAAAATAAGAAGAGCCATGTATGGCAAACCCTCAGCCAATGTCAATCTAAATGGAGAAAAATTGAATGCACTCCTTCTCAGAACTGGAACAAAGCAAGGATGCCCACTTTCACCACTCCTATTCAGCAGAATACTGGAAGTGCTAGCCAGAGCAATCAGGCAAGAAAAGAAATAAAGAGTATTCACATTGGAAAAGAAGAAATCAAACTGTCTCTGTGTGCCAACAATATAATCTTATACCTAGAGAATCTTAAAGACTCTTCCAAAAGTCTTGTAGACTTGATAAATGAATTCAGCAAATTTTCAGGATACAAAATCAACACACAAATTAGTAGCTCAGCTATATGCAAATAGTGACCAAGATGAGAAGCAAATCAAGAACTCAATTTCATTTACAGTAGCAGCCAAAAAGCAAAATACCCAGGAATATATTTAATCAAGAGGGTGAAAGATTTCTACAAGAACAACAACTACAAAACTCTGATGAAAGAAATTGTAGAGGACATAAACGAATGGAGAAACATTCCATGCTCATGTTTTAGAAGAATCAACATTGTTAAAATGACCTTATTACCCAAAGTAATTACAGATTCAATGCAATCCGTATCAAACTACCAATGTCATTTTCACAGAATTAGAAAAAACAAGTCCTAAAATTCCTATGGAATAAAAAAGAACCTGAATAGCAAAAGCAATCTTAAGTAAAAAGAACAAAGCTGGAGTCATCACATTATCTGACTTCAAATTATACTACAAGGCTGTAGTAACCAAAACAGCATGGTACTGGTACAAGAGCAGACACATGGACCAATAGAACAGAATAGAGAATCCAGAAATAAACCCAAATACCTACAACCAACTGATCTTTGACAAAGCAGACAAAAACATACACTGGAGAAAGGACACTTCATTCAACAAATGATGCTGGGAAAACTGGATGCCTACATGCAGGAAAATGAAGCTTGAGCCCCATGTCTCTCCCCATATACAAAAATTAACTCAAGATAAAATAAAGACATAAATGATACAATAAAAATCCTACAAGAAAAGAGGGAAAACTCTTCCTTTTCTGAACATCATCCTAGGCAAATAATTGATGGCTAAAATCCCAAAAGCAAATGCAACAAAAACAAACAAGTGGGACTTAATTAAACTAAAAAGTTTCTGTGAAGCAAAATAAATTACATAAATAAATAAACAACCTGTAGAATGGTAGAAGATACTCACAAACTATACATCTGACAAAGGACTAATATCCAGAATCTACAAAGAACTCAAACTAATCAGCAAGAAAAAAGCAAATAATTCCACTAAAAAGTGGGCAAATGACATGAACAGACATCTTTCAAAATAAGATATACAAAGGGCCAAAAAACATATGAAAAAATGCCCATCATCCCTCATCATCAGAGAATTGCAAATTAAAGCCACAATGAGATATCACTTTATACCATTCAGAATGGCCATTATAAAAAAAAATCAGAAAACAATAGATGCTAGTGCAGATGCAGACAAAAGGGAATGCTCATACACTGTTGGTGGGAGTGTAAATTAGTTCAGCCTCTACGGAAGTAGCATGGAGATCTCTCGAACAACCAAAAGTAGATCTATAATACCATAGGATCTACCCAAAAGAACACAGGTCATTATATAACAAAGACACCTACACGTTCACTGCAGCACAATTCACAACTGCAAAGATGTGGAATCAACCTAAGTGCCCATCAACTAGTCCGTGGATAATGAAAATGCGAGATATATAGATAGATAGATAGATAGATAGATAGATAGATAGATAGATAGATAGATATAGATATAGATATAAATATATAGATACACACACATATACACTATGGAATAATATTCAGCTATCAAAATGAATAAATAATATATTTTGCAGCAACTTGAATGCAATTGCAGAATATCTTACTAAGTGAACTAACTCAGGAACAGAAAACCAAACAGCACATGGTCTCACTTATAAGTGGGAGCTAAACTAAGCACATGCAAAGACACAGAGAATGGTACGATGGACACTGGAGACTCAGTAGAGGGAGAGAAGTTGTGGAGGAACAAAAAAATCACCCATCAGTTACAAGGTGCACAAGTGGGTGTGGTGGGTACACTTAAAGCCCAGACCAAAGCTATTTGTATACCCCAAAGCTATTGAAATAAATACTTTTTTTTTTTTTTTAAAGAAACTGACTTGCCCAATGTCCCAGAGAGGCTGCAAGAACCTAGTTTGGGTTTTTTGTTTTTTTTTTTCCCCAGACCACCTGACTCCCAGGGCAGCTCTCTTTTAATAAAACTGTGTCAAAATCTCTCCTTCTGAATTCCCTAGTGGTCTATTTTACATTGCATCATATTAATTATTTTATTTTACTGCCAACATCTGGCTGATATTATATGTCCTCATGGTTCAACTCTGTGACTGACACAAAAATTCTCTTTCCAGATTCATGTCCATGTTTTGTTTTTTTGAAACATTTTTTTCTATGAAAAATCTGAAGTAGATGTTGAAGAATGGTAAGAACATGACTAAGATATATCAAATAACATTTTCTCAATTACCTTTCTCAATGCCCATCCTCATCCTTACAGGCAAAGGGTCCTGGAGCATATTAATGCTGTACTTTATAAGCAAATGTAAGGGCAACCAGCTTATGGAGCTCCATTTACAGAGTCATCACTGTATCCAGCTTCCATTTCAACACAATTGCCACTCTTTTAGGACATAAATACAACTCTATTCATATAGACTCTTGTTCTTTCTTTTTTACTGACCTTCCTTCTCCAGCTATAGAGCCATGTGACAGGCCTCAATGTGACTCTTAAAGTCTCCTCTCCTTTCATTAACCAAATCAAACCCTGTATTTTACTTATAAATAAAGAACACTTGAATTTCTAGAAAATGAATAGCAGTGGACCTTGTTTTCTCTCCTCTGAACAGAATAGTTTTATAGTTTAGAGTGGGTTAGGACAAAGCTCTATAAACATATCAACTGGATATTAGTAAATATCAAGTAAATGAACATTTAAATAGATCTTTGATTAAGATATTGGTGCTAGGTAAAGACTTTATCTTTACAACATGGTCCACTCACTTCTAGATTTTATAAGACCAAACATATAGGTGGGTAATTAATTAATGATATCACTGGAGGGTTGTTTTTTTTTTTTTTTTTTCGGTACCAGCATTTTGCTCCCAGTTAAGAAATACCAGACTGAAGAGCATGCATGCATCCAAACTCTATGAGTTGGCAATAAGAGGGAACCAAATGATTAAATACAGATTAAAAGAAGCAGGCCGGGTGCGGTGGTTCAAGCCCGTAATCCCAGCATTTTGGGAGGCCAAAGTGAGTGGATTGCCTGAGCCTGCAGGTTTCAGTCTGGGTAACATGGTGAGACCTCATTTCTACAATACATAAAAGCATTAGCCGGGCATGATAGCACATGTCTGTAGTTCCCACTGCTTGGAAGGCTGGGGCAGAAGGATCACTGGAGCCCAGCAGGTCGACGCTGGGGTGGCCGTTAGCATGCCACTGCACTCTAGCCTGGGTGATGGAGTGAGACTCAAACTCAGAAAAATAAAATAAAATAAAAGGAGCAGGTCCAGAGACAAATTTACAGTATTACACTAGACTTTACTGAAATAGACTTGAGAGAATGGAGCTACATCTCTCCATGTTAAATTATTTTTAACACATAGATGACTCTGTAGAGACAACTAGTGCAACTGCTAAATAAAATGGGTTGGAAAAGAAAGATGTTTTAAAGATTATTAAAATATGTAAGTTCAAAATAAATTTAGTTGTTGTGATACACTCAGTAACCAAGTGTAGATTTTCACTTTTTATATCTGATTCTATGACAGCAAGATGGCCAAACACCTAATACCTGAGGGATCTGAGTTACGATTGTCATTAAATCTGATAGTCTCATAAGGCCAGACAGAAAGCCAATAAAAATAAATAAGAAACAAAAACACATTGACCTATTGATGGAGCAAGCATGCTAAATTCCATGAGGTAATAACTGATTTAAAAGGTACCACAGGCTGGGCGTAGTGGCTCATGCCTGTAATCCCAGCACTTTGGAAGGCAGAGGCAAGAAGATTGCCTGAGACCAGGGGTTCGAAACCAGCCTAGGCAACTTGGCGGGACCTCGTCTCTACAGTAAATCAAAAAATTAGTTAGGCATGGTGGTGTGTGCTTGTGGTTTCACCTACTTGGAAGTCTGAGGCAGAAGAATCACCTGAGCTGCAGGTTGAGGCTGCGGTGGCCATGAGTGTGCCACTGTACCCCACCGAGGCAACAGAATGAGATTCCAACTCAAAGAAAAAAAAAAACCCACAAGATTCCCATCTGCAAAATCAGTGCATATTAGTGAGAGATATCAAGACTTATCTCTACTTTCAGAGTCCTTTGTGCAGTGGTTAAAGCAAGCCACATAAGCAACTCTCTATACCACAAGGCATAAGAAAACAATTAACTGGGGTAAAAGACTGTACAGTGAACACTCAGAAGAAAAGAAAGTGCAGACTCTTCTGGCCAGGACGGGGGTGGGAGGAGTCAGGAAACATCAAAGAAATTCTAAAACACCATTTAGTCTTGCAGGAGGCAAAGAATTTCAAAAGTAGGAGAGTGGAATGAATAACCAACTGACAGACAACAGTGATTTCAAACTGCACTTCCTCCAACCTAAGTTCTTGATTACTTTTGCATCCCACCCTGAAACTGCTGTTTAGTCATCAAGTTTTCAGTAAGTGACATCTACCAAGTTGACCAAGTTAGAAACCTTCTTCTTCAGAACTGAAGATTCCACATCACTAAACCCCATGAATTCTACTTCCTAAAACAAATCTATTTGACTCTCTCCATTCTCACCTAGTTGAGCTTGGACTATTAACATAGCTATAACTGATCTTTCTGCTCCCTGTTTTGCCCCTTCTTATCTACTCTTCACACAGCAGCTACAGTAATATTATAAAATGAAAATTAAACAATGTGGTGCTCATACTCAAAACCCTTTCTATTTAACTTGGAATGAATCAAATTTCCATAACATGGATCAGCTGTCTGACTCTTCTCTACCTTCGAATGTAATTTCTCACTATTTTCCCCACTGTTCATAATGATCCTCATCAGCATAGCCTTCTTTTTCTCAATTTCTTGAAAACAGTTGAGTTCCATTTCACTGAAAGACTTTATACACTTTATAAATGGTTTTTGTGCCTGGAATACCTTTTCTCCCTAAGTGATAATCTAACTAGATGTTCTCACCCTTCATTTCATCCAAGTCCTAATACCAGCCAAATTCAAGTCCTTACCCCGTTTATTCATTTACATAGAACATCATTTTTTCTTTCTTAGCAATGTATATTTGTACATTTGCTTTATTAATGTTTTTCAACCTCATCATAATATATAATTATTTTTAATCATTATATATCCAGCACTTAATAAAGTATTTTTAAATATTTGAGTAATGAATGAATAAATAAATAAAAATTAACATATCTAGCACTGAGATATCTATGTGCATCTTGTTTATTGACAGATAAGGCTTCCTGTGGAATTCAAGGCTTCTTGAGGAGTCAATATTAGAAGAACAATCTGAAGGCTCCTGGGAGTGCCCCCAGTCAGAGACCTTAAGGACACATTACTGGTTTCCTCCTTCTCCACATTCAAAAACAATACTCTGTTCCATCAAGAGTTTGGTGGAAACTACCAGCCCTGGTATATATACTCCTCAAACTCCATTGAAATTACAGTAGGAAGGTTAAAAAATGAATTAATCTGTATATGTACTTAACACACAGAGAGCAAGAAGTTTTCATAAATTTTCATAAAGGAAAAGGAAAGAGAAATGTGGAAATTGAAAGAGAAACCAAAGCAAAAGGAATACAAAGATGTGAGATGCTTCAAAGTCAGAGACCACAAATCCATGAAGCAGACGAGGCAAGTTGAGCTGAGTACATTAGTAAATAGGAAGATAACATGGGATAAATATCAGAATTTCAAAAAGACCGAGAATAAATACAACAAAAATTTAAGAGACATGGAGTATCCATGTACTTGGAAAGATCAACATATATATAAAATGGAGTTCCAGGAAGAGAGAGAGAAAAAAAGAGGGAAACAAATCAGAGTACCAATAGAAGAGAAATTTCCTATGCCTAAGAAAAGCATTTATCTTGAGACTGAGACTCCAAGAATCCTTGAGCATATGAGTAAAATGGTCCACATCTAGACACATAATGGCGACGTCCCAGAACTACAAGAAAGAAGGAAAAAAATTTTCCCAAGTTAAGACAGGTTACTTTCAAAGAAAGAAAATCTGACTGAACTCAGAGAGCTTGTCATCTCTCATCACTCTAGCTGTATACTTAGGTGACTACTTATCTAGGTTTTCTAAGAACGGCTCCTGTTTACCCTTGTCCTGAAATATGTATTTATAAATATTAGTAATGTCCTCCTCTCAACAGTGTCCTGGTTTAAACATTAAATATGGTTACCCTATCTGTGAAAGGCAGAATAATATCCCCACAATGATGTCCACATCCTAATTCCTGAAACATGTAATTATATTACCTTATATGGCAATAGCAATTTGCAGATGTGTTAAGAATCTCAAAATGGGGAGATAATCCTGGATTATCTGGTTTGACCTAATGTAATCACAAGGCTCCTATTTAAAAGGACACTCAGACGCCAGTGACAGAGAAGCCTATGTGAAAATGGAAACGGGGGAAAAAAGAGGCAACGGGATAGGGGTTCTGAGCAAAAGAATGAGGATAGCCTTTAAAAATTGAAAGGCAATGAACCAAGTTGTCCTCTGAAGCCCCCAGAAGGGGAGGGGGGCTTAATTTTAGCCCACTAAGACTGATTTTTGATTTCTGACTTCCAGAGCTATAAAATATATATAGTGATATATTAAGTTGTCTGTGCTATTTTTTACAGTGAAAATATAAAACAAATATATCATGCACACCACAGATACAGTTTAATTTCTCACTTTCTCCCACTAAGATATCATTGAAATTGGCTCAACTTCCCCACTGAACTAATGGATACAATAAAAAAAAAAAAAAAATAGAAATTTATCCTCTCTGTCCTAAAGCTTGAAACTTAAATCTGTTTTATCTGAGTACCTTTCTCAAGAAACCGACCCTCAGGCCTATAGTATTAAGGACCTGAAACTCTACAGACCATCATATGCAGTCGAGATGCCAGACTCCCCTGTTTACCAGCTCCTCTTCCATATTCCTCCCCAATTCCTGTTTACCAACTCCTCTTTCTTACTCCTCCCTAATTCCTGTTTTCTACAATTCTTGTCACACTCTGTAAACACCTGGTTTCAGTGGGACAGGACAGTGAGATGATTTTGAAATGAACTTTCCCATTCTCCTTGGCTGATATCACCCAAATAAAAAGCCTTCTTCCCTAGCAATTCTCATTGTCTCAATGCTTGGCTTTCTGTGTGGCAAGCAACAGGACCTTGACAAATCCCTGACATTTCAATAACATTATGAACCTTTCTTATTCTATTCCAATTTTTGTATACACCATAATTCAGGCTTGAAAAATAGCTCATCAAATATATTAACCTTTATTCTCTTAACTAACTTTGTATTTTTAGACATTTAGGTTGTTTTTAGGTTTTATTTAAGAAGCAAAAGTAATTCACAATACATTTTCATTAATACATCCTTATCAGAATGTTTCAGTGTTTCCTGTGGAAGGTTGTCCGAATGTAATTATTGAGTCAAACAGGATAGATATATGTTTCTTAGTACATACACTATAAAATCGTGTCCATAAAAGTTGTAGGTTTTATAATCCCTTAGGTTTAGAAATATTAAAAGTCTTGATGATTGTCACTTAAAAATATATATTTGCTAATTTTATATACAAAGTTCATCAATTTAATTTGCTTTTTTATTTACTATTTTTAAACACCACATACTGTTCAAATTGAATGTCATCATATTAATAAAATGTTTGCATACTCTTGTAAATCTAAACTTGAGTCTATGTGCAAAAACCTAAGACCACAATTGATTAAAATTACAGGAGTCATAGACCGAGTATACAGGAGAGATTAAGAACTCACTTAGAATTACTTTCTTTTTTTATTATAAAAATACACATCTACCAGAAATTGGCAAATATTACAGCTCAACAGATCTGATCAGACACTGACACTAGGGATAATTTCTTGGGAAAATATTAGCTTCTGCACAGAAATTAACCTGAAAATTCTTACATTCATGTCCAATATGCCTAAATCACCATAATGATCTATTATTGGTGTCCTAATTGAATAATTCAAGAAATTTGTCTTATTCAATCTTAAACCTATCTATATATATTATAGATTATACAACTTCTTGAAACATTCAATTGTATTATTTTATCCTTCATTTCCAAACTCTCTTTAGAGCACTCAGTAACTCATAATCTGTCATACTTGACACTTATTTACAGTTTTTGTGTTTCATTCACCATTATTAAGTCATTTTTAAATGTGTGTTGCTTGACCAACTAAATTATAAACTCCTTGAGAACAGACATTATTACTGAATGTCATGAAAAGAAAGTATCAATTATTAACAAATTTGCCCTAAATATTATATTCAAATGATGTCTCCTTATTTAGTATTGATATATAGCTTGAAATATCTTTAATCATTGTATTCCTATTAGATACTGAAAATTTTTTCATTGTCTTTGACTCACTGTCATTTGCTCTTGAGATGACACATAAAATCTTTTACACAGTGTATGTGAAACTGCATGATATGGCCTATGGCCTATGGCAACCAGTCTACGTTCATCTCTCTCACCTTTCCCTCTTGGCCTTTCGCTTTTTCCCACACTGGCCTTATTTCAGTTCCTTGAATATTCTATGCTCACTCTCTACACAGTCTTCCAGTTATGTCATAAGCTAATTCCCTTATTTGGGGAGATATTTAATAAATTCCCCCTTCTAACCCCTCTACATTGTTATCTTCTACTCATACTTTATATCTGAGCTCCACATTTAACCTTGAAATGATTGATGCCCATCTTTTTAATCTTGCCCCCACCCCTGCTTCTGCAAGTCTATAAGATTGATACATTATTTATTCACTCCTTAATCTTAGACTAACGTCTGTCCTGAAGAAGGTTCTTAATAAAGTTTATTGGCCGGGCTCGGTGGCTCAGCCTGTAATCCCAGCGCTTTGGGAGGCCGAGGTGAGTGGATTGCCTGAGACCGCGGGTTCGAGACCCGCCTGGGCAACTTGGCGAGTCCTCATCTCTACAATAAATCAAAAATTGGCCAGGCATGGTAGCATGTGCCTGTAGTTCCAGCTATTTGGAAGGCTGAGGTGGAAGGATCGCCGGAGCCCAGCAGGTAGAGGCTGTGATGACAGAGTGAGACTCCAAAAAAAAAAAAAGAAAAGAAAAGAAAAACTTTAAACTCAGTAATTAATGTTCTCGGAAAAATTAGGAAGAAAGAACAGAGACAACAGAGGGGGGGAAGTAAATAAATAATAGAACAAAATTTCCTCAAAATGAAGAAAAAAGCCTTCAAATTAAAAGGGCCCTTAGAGAATAGCAGGATATATGACCTAGACATCTTGATTAAAATAAATAAATAAATAAATAAAGTTTATTGATGCTGTATGCTATAAGTTGAAATGGCTGCAAGGGAAATAGGTATATATTTATATTAGAAATAACTGAAAAAATAACTCATATAACACATGATAATCATAAACATTATGTTGGTGGGATAACAGTATTATCTTTAAGGAGGAAAGATGGTACAAATCCTGATGTGAAACCAAGTTCTTCTGGGTAATTACAATGTGGGTTAATTCAGAAGTTATTCTCCACCAAACTAACACAATTTTTGACAAAAACAAAAATTTTAAAGATTTTAATAAATTAGCATTATCCTTCAGGGAAAAAATAATTACACTGTACTTAAAATGCCATTTGTTTATAAAACTATCTTTTAAATAAAAGACAAACTTCACTGATGAAGGATTTTTTGCATCAAAGCAGCAGTAGAATCTTAAGTCTACCTTTGGCATTACATCTTCAAAATCCATTGTTTGGGAATAAAAACAAACAAATCGGTATTTTCTTTTCACTTATTGAGGCACCTTAAATATTGATCAATTTATTTAAGTTAGAGTATAGTTGAGAAATGATAGAGCAGTTTAGGGAGTTAATTCCTAGAATTCTATTCATACTAGAGAAATACAAATACTTGGGTACAATCTGATCATCAAATTAAATGTGAATCTTAATTAAACCATGTATATTACAATAATTATTAGAATATATACCTTTTCCATTTTTATCCAGTCTGAAAAAATTGTATTCATTGATAAAGCAATAATTTTATTGAGAGCCAAAGAAAATGTTTTAACATCTGTGAAGACTTTAAAACATATTTGATAAAGATTATCCAACTTTTATTTTCAGAATTAGGTAACCCGTATGCACATCAAACATATATTTAAAATAGAAGTGGTAGTATTACACAAACACAATATGAAACACCAACCAGAGACCTAGCACCATCATGAACAAGGCTGTCCAAATCATACACACATGTACACACACACACACATACCTATATACATGTCTACATAAAAACATAAGAAGCAAGAAACAATTCATTTTGTTTAATTATGCTCATTTATAGCATTAAATACAATCAATAGCACATTGACAAAATAAGTGCAATCATTAGAACATTGATACAATATTTATAACTATACATTGTTACTGGAATAGAAAAAACTCCACCCATGTCATTTTGAGATGGCATTGTTTATTGTGCTTAACTGTGATTTAAAAGTCCAATAAGTTTACTTGTGAATCAAAAATTACTCCTAGGAGCATTGATTAGTCTACTTTGATATTTAATACTCGTAATACCATTTTTAGGTGTATCATCCACAGGGACTCTGAAATAAAGAAAGCAACTTTAGCCTCTGGAATGTTTTAAAAAGAGTGTTCTATATTTTTAAACATGATGTTAGTATCCTAACTTTGTAATTTCATAATTTTTAAACCAAAAACGATTTTACTTTTATCATATTCATTAATGCAATATCGATTATCTAAATGTTTATCAGTAAACCCACTATACCTGTGATTCACTAGGATTCTTTTTATTTCTTCTTTTTTTTTTTTAAGATGACTGGGACCCCACTCTAGTACTTATGGTTGAATCAGAATATTTGGGAGAAGAGGGGCTAAGAATATATACTTTCTAAAGGTGTCTGATGTGTTTCCCATGCACTTTAATACTTGAGAACAATCGTTTTCATTCATAACATAATAAAGGGATATGGCAAAAGAAATTTGTGAAAGCAATGGATAGTTAGACATAAGTGTTATATTGAAGAACACATAATAATACAGAAAGGTTTTGAATAACACTTAAAACATTACACAACAGAGTGGCTCTTAGCGTTGTTTTTCGTATACAATGCCTCAAATTTTTCACTCTAGCACCTAGCAACTTATAGTTCACAGTGGGTATGGTTAAGCCGCTGGAGCAAGCTACCTGCATCTGATCGAGCTCTGCTATCCGCACACTACCTCATTTTTCACTACCTCAGTGGCCTCCCCTGTAAAATAAGAGAGTGTCATGAACACAGTGTAAGTTAGTACATGTTATGTGCTTAGAGCAGTACTTGCCCCATGGCACCTGGCTTTTTAAATGCCGGCTCCTTATGGTACAGGGATAAACAAGATAGGAGGGTCCTGCTGCTTGTGGCTTGTAGCCCATGTAAACACTTGATGAGAACTCCACAGGAATAATACATGAAGAGAGGAAGCCTGCTCTAGTTGGAGGAGTTGGGTCAAAAGAGGGGAGGCATCTTGAGGAAGAACCTAGGAAACTGATAACAAAAGGGGAGGATTGGAGGGTGTACCAGGGTTAGGATGCATTCTTAGCAAGTGGGAAACAAAAAAAAACATGGGCCAGTGACAGATGAAGAAGGCTCCAGACGAGACTGGAGAAGAGGTCATGTAAGATTTTAATTTGGGGGAAGAAGAAACGGCAAAAGGTTTCCTCCTGGTTGCTTGGAACCTTTCTATTCAAGAAGGAAAGCCCTCCTCATGAGCAGAATTGGATTGCATGAGTAATCCTAAATGCAAAGAAGCCTAAGAAATCAATAATGTAAGCTTTCCACACTGAAAAATAATGAAAGACGAAAGAGAAAGGGATTGTGAGTGGAGTTTAAAGGGTTAGGGTTACACAGTACACCACATTTTTTTCTTAAAAAAAAAAAACACAGGGGAAATTATAGGTAGAAATACTCAAGGTTGATTTTTATAAATAAGCAGAAATCTGAAACTTCTACTAACACTTCTTCTGTTTCTACTTTTTAAATATTTAAAAAGAAGCTAATATAAATGTAGACTATATCTTTTCTCTCTCAACAGAGATTAGATTGTAATAGTATGTCATTAAAAGGGAGAACTTTGGTTTTGAAAGGATATTTAGGATAGTAAATTTTTGGTGATTGTTATCTTCCTTTCTGTGAAGATTTTCCCAAGAAAGAGATTCAAGACTCTGAAGCTAATAACATTGTAGAGAACATGCTGCTAAAAGAAATTTCAAATTTGCTAAAAGCACCTAAAGGTTTCATAGATACATAAAAATTTAAAAGAACACATTTTGTACTTTATTTTAAACTATCCTCTAAATTATTTTTTTCCATATTTGGCTCACCACAGCATGATTTTCTGTTTACTAAAAAAATCATATTTTAAAAAACTACCTTATGCATCATAAATTATAAAATATCGCTGTAAAATGACAATATAGCTAATGATCAATGACTACATTATGTGCCAAGCACAATGCTAAAGTTTTAAATACATTACCTCATTTAATCTCCAGTAAGCCAGGTCCTATTATATCCTCATTTTACATACAATGGAACTAAGGGAGAAAGAAATTAAATAACTTGATTAAGGCCACCATCTGTAAGAGGCTAAACTGATATTGGAAGGTTTTAAGTATGACTGTGGAGTTACCATCTTTTAAAAAATTGTGTTGTTAGGATTTAACAATTTTGTTTTTTAAGATACCTATTTATATATGAGCCGGGAGTGGTGGCTCACTCCTGTAATACCAGCACTTTTGGAGGCTGAGGCAAGAGGATTTCCTGAGACCAGGAGTTCCAGATCAGTCTGGGCAATGTGGCAAGACTTGTTTCTACAGAAAAAGTCAAAAAATTAGCCAGGAGTGGTGGCATGTGCCTTTAGTCCTAGCTACTCCAGAGGCTGCATTCCAGCCTGGTGTCAGAGTGAGACTCTGACTCACATGCATGTATATATACACATGTTTATTTATGTTTACAAATTCAACTAGCTCCAGAATATACTCATTATATTTACATTTATCGCTTCATAGAATCCACTATTTTTTTTAACATGAATAAAACTCGATATAGAAATAGAAAACATAAACCTAACAAAATCTGTCTTTGGTAAAAATAAAATTTTTTTTTAAAACTTCATAAGTCACCAAAATATGTTAAAGACTTGAAATAAAGAATTTTATAATATCGAGTACTTGGAAATATCAGTGAAATGATAAAGCTGGGGAATATTTTCATTCTAGTGACATCAAGATCTAAAGAAATGAAAAGTTCAGACAGGCACGAAAAAGGTCTTATTTAAATTTAATTTAAACTGCTGTAGTCAGTTATTCATTTGATATGGAACAGACACTTTCTGAGGGTTCAGAGATTCTCCATGACTTATTCAAAGTTCTTTCTAATACATACATTTAAAATACAAATTCCTAAAACTAAACTGTCAATTTTGAAGCATATAAGATGAGATTTTTAAAATTATATAATATTTTTTATTACGAGAAATATAATCTGCCCACTAAGTTGTAAACAAACGGTAACCAAATCAGTTTCTGTATAATTCATGTGTGTTCTTTTGATAATTGAGTGAAACCACAAACCTGAAGGGTTGTATTTTTCTATGCCCACTGGGCAAACAGAGTGAACATGGCATAAATGAAGACGTGTGAACACAAACGTTACAAAGACTGGCCCCTTGACAATCAGTGAACCAAAATGCTGTGTAAATCTATCCCAATGCATGAATCTAGTCACAATAAAAATGGCAAATGCAAAAACAATTTACACTTGTGTATGATAGCAGAATGTGCTTTTGGTTTTTAATTTTTTTAAATTAATTGTATTGTATTTTTGATTCAAGTGTACTTGTGAAAATTTGTTAAATAGGTATATTGTGTGATGGTGAGGTTTGGGCTTCTGGTGATTCTCCTCCCCCACCCCCTGGTATTGAGCATAGTACTCATAGGTGGTTTTTCAAGCCCCCTTCTTCCCTGCCCCCATTAGGAGTCCCCAGTGTCTGTTGTTCCCATCCTTGTGCGCATAAGTGCCCGGTGTTTAGTTACCACTTATGAGTGTCAACATGTGGTGCTCTGCTTTCTGCTTCTGTTATACGTCACATAGAATGATGGTCTTCAGCTGTGTCCATCTTGCTGCAGATGACGTGATTTCATTATTATTATTATTCTTTTTTAGAGTTGGAGTCCCACTCCGTTGCCCGGGCTGGAGGGCAGTGGCACACTCATGGCCCCCCCAACGTCGACCTGCTGGGCTCCAGCGATCCTTCTGCCTCAGCCTTCCAAGTAGCTGGAACTACAGGCTTGCACTACCATGACCGGCTAATTTTTCTATATATATTGTAGAGATGGGGTCTCACTATGTTGTCCAAGCTGGTCTCAAACCGATGGGCTCAGGCAATCCTCTCGCCTCGGCCTCCCAAAGTGCTAGGATTACAGGCTTGAGCCACTGCGCCAGGTCGATTTCATTATTTTTAAAGGCTATGTAGTATTCCATGATGTATATCTACCACATTTTCTTTATACAGTCGACTGTTGATGGGCACATGGGTTGGTTCCATGACTTTGATATTGTGAATACTACTGTGACGCACATACAGGTGCAGGTACCTTTTTGGTCCTTTTAAGTTTCTTTGGATTATACATCCAGTAGCGAGATTGCTGGGTCTGCTAGTAAATCTATTTTTACTTCTGGAAAAACCTACAAATTCTTTTCCACAGGGGTTGAACTAGCTTACATTCCCACCAACAAGATATCAGCATCCCTTTTCTCTGCAACCTCACCAATATCTACCTTTTGATTTTTTAATAATATCTAATAATAATTTAATGATACCTCATTATAGTTTTGATTTGCAATTCTATGATGATTAGTGATATTGGAAAATTTTTCATATGCTTATTGGCCACTTGTATATCTTCCTTTGAGAAGTGTTTGTTCATGTCCTTTGCCCACTTTTTAATGAGGTTATTTGTTCTTTTTCTTTCTGATTCATTTGAGTTCCTTATAGATTCTAGGGAGTAAGCTCTTATCAGATGCATAGTTTATGAATATTTTCTCCAGTTTTATGAGTTGTCTCTTTATCCAGTTGATGGTTTCTTTTGCTGTGCAGAAGCTTTTTGATTGAATAAGGTTTTACAGGGCAATTACAGTTTTCTCTGACTTTGCTTTTGCAGACTAGATCATGAATTCATTTCCTAAACTGATGTCCAGGAGAGTGTTCCCTAGAATTTCTTCTACAATTTTTATAATTTGGGGTCTCATGTTTGTCTTTGATCCATTTTGAGTTAATTTTGTATGTAAAGGTGCAGCTTCATTCTTCTGCATATGGTGAGCCAGTTTTTCCAGCACTATTTGTTGAATAAGGTGTCCTTTCCCCCAAATGTATGCTTTTGTCAGCTTTGTCAAAGATGAGTTGGTTGTAGGTCAGCAGTTTTGTTTCTAGGTTTTCTATTTTATTCCATTGTTTAATGCACCTATTTTTGTAACAGTACAGCGCTATTTTGGTTACTGTAACTTTGTAGTAAAGTCTGAAGACCAGTAATATGATGCCTCTGACTTTGTTCTTTTTGCATATCATTGCTTTCACTATTCAGGCTCTTTTTTGCTTCCATATGAAGTTAAGTATTGTCTTTTCCAGGGATATGAAAAATTATTACACTGGTAGTTTTATAGGGATTCTACTGACCCTGTAGATTGCTTTGGTAGTATGGATAGCTTAACAATATTGATTCTTTCAATCCATGAGCATGAGATATCTTTCCATTTGTTTGTATCATAATTAATTTCTTTCAGTAGTGTTTTGTAGTTCTCATTGTTGAGATCTTTTACCTCTTTGTTTAGATGTTTTCAGTGAATTTACCTAAAAATATTCACTTTGGTCTATGGTAGCATATTATGGCTGAGAAGAAAATGAACAACATCCAAGATATTTTATCTTGAATGAAGACTGCTAGCTATCATAAATAAAGGATTATATAGCCCTCCCAAAAAAAACAAAAACAAAAAACTGCCCTGAAGTCATTTAAATTTAAAAAACACCGAAAATGGTTCATAGAAATAATTAAGAAATTCCATAACAGACTGTTAATAATTGTATATTTTTTGATATGAAGCTAAAAACAATGAAAGCAATTTCCTTTTCACTTATGAAATTGGAACTTGGCTCAGATGCAAATAAGTCCTAGTCTCTTTTCCTATATATGATTAGGGATTAGGTGCATTTAAATTTTAATCATTAAATTATATTATAAAGCAGCCGATGGGTTTTGATTAACTAAGGGGAGCCAACAAGAAATGTTTTTAACGACAGATTTTGAGGCAAGGCTCATCCCCAAACTGAATACACCTATGTTACCAGCCCCAGGATCAAAGAAACATTATTACCATCATCCCAGAAGCCCCCTTTCAATTAGCTCTCCATTAGAATTGAAAGTTAACTGAAAGATTTTCTTGAGAATTATTATTTGATGAGCTTTGAAACATGTTATTTAGATGATCAAAACCTTTCATACTGACATACTGAATTTCAGTTGTATTCTCAAAAATTTAAGATTCAGGGTGGTATATTTGAATAACTGAATATATAGATTAAAATAATTTTAGAGTTTTAGATTACTCAAGTTATTAGTTAGTATTACCACAGAGATAAATAGAAAATGCGGCAGAATTTTGAATTTAAACTACAAACCTGCAATAATCTACTTTGGATTCTATCAATTAATTTCTATATTCACAAAACAACTCATTTTATTTTTCACAAATTTGTTTCAAATTATCTTCAAAGAGCCCAACTAAAAATGAAACTATAAAAATGTAAGATTCACCTAAGTAAGGCTTTCACATTTTTTAATTGTTAAATATACCTTTAATTATTATATGGAAAAGAAATATTAACTACCTTTGAATTGTATGTTTTATACATGGAATCTATCAAAGAAAAGAATACATAACAGAGAATATGATTTATAAAACAGAAATTAATCAGAAGTGGTGATTGTTTATCATTCCAAATAAATAATAATTGAGAAATTGGGCCTATTTTGGAGTACCAAGTTACCATATATTTTTGCATAATTTTGAGATATGTATATGTCATCTTAGGATTTGCCACTGTACACCTTGTTTTCTTCTTAAAGGTAGGTTTTGCTCAATACATAGAAATGGATAAAACACCAAAGTTTGCTTAAGACTTAAAATCATAGAAAAGGAATTGACCTGTGTAAATTAGAATGAAAAATTTAGGTATTGTGACAAATTATTTCAATTGAATTATATCTTTGAAGATATTGTCTGTATAAAGAGGAAAAAGGTGAAAAGGGGAATGCAAATGTGAGCTCAAGACTTAGAACATCCTGGAAAATTATTAAATTATTATTTCCTATTTCAAAGAGCCTGTATTTGAATGACAAGCACAATTACAAGAATTTGTCATACAACTTACTGGTCTTCAGACCTTATATCAAGACTATGGAAGAAAGAAGTTTACCCAAAATTTTTTCTATTAGGATAGGAAGAATATTTATGTAAGTATTCTAAAATGTCTTCAACCAAAGGCAGAGGCTGCCCAAGATTTGCTTAGAATAAATAGCTTATGTATGAGGCTACTCAAGGATGTGAAATGGTGGTTTTATCACTTGTTTTTACCCTAAAGCTCTTAAAAAAGAACCTGACCGGTGATGGCACTACAATTTCTTTGTGAAAAGGCAAGAGACTGTGAACAACCAGATGGAGGAAGGACAGCAAACCTAGAGCAAGCATTGGCAAAAGATTGGTCCAGATTTAAGTGTAAAATGCAAAATAATAAAAACTTTTAGAAGAAACATGGAAGATAATCCTCAGTACCGAGGACTAGGCAAGAAGTTTCTAGACATGGCACCAAATCATGATTCGTGAAAGAAAAAAATAGATAAAATTTACTTAATCAACATTTAAAAGTTTTGTTCTGCAGCAGACCATGTTCAGAGAATAAAAAGACAATCCGTAGACTGAGACTGCATAATTGTAAAGCATATGTCTCACACAGGGTTTGTAGCTAGAATATGTGCAGAACCCTAAAAATTCAAAAGCAAAAAAAAAAAAAATCCAATTCAAACATATACAACAGACATTAACAGACAAACAAACCCATGAAAAGATGCCTCATGTGAATAGCTATTAGGAAAATACAAATTACAACCATGACACAATTTTTTTAAATAGACAATATGAAATGCTGGCAATAATGCAAAGCAACTGGATCTCTCATAACGTGTGTATGTGTATGTGTGTGTGTATTTTAGCATATTGAAAATATTATACACTCATATGCTTGCTTAACTGATTAGTATGGGGCAGTGGCCAGATCCACTTCCTTCTGCATCTCCCTGAAGCTTCTCAAACTCTTGGGGCAGATTTGTGCTTACCTCCAAGAAGGAAGTATCCGTTTCTCCTGCAGAACACCCATATGTCTCATCTAGGTTAGAGGAGTGAAAACTGACATGTTCTCCAGTCTGTCCTCATAGGCTCCATCTCATGTTTGCAGGCTTAAGCTTGGCTTTGCTCTCTCCCAATTACATCCTTCTTTCCTTCCTGATTGCCTGCCCTGGAGACTTCAAGCTCCAGTATCAAATGCAAAATCAACAAACTCACACAGATTGTTGTAACCAGTTCCCATAATTGCATATATACAAATTTGTAACAAATCATGTGTCTAATGTGTATGTGTTCCTGTTTGTGCATACTGTTCCTAGTGATTCTAGTTCTAATTGATGCAGCAATTGGTAAGTATCAAAGGAAAATAATTTCAGGGCTTTAAATTCTCAGCTGAAATCTACATAAGGACACAGCAAATTTTAAGACTGCCCTAAAAGGAATCCTATCTCCTGTAACCTCAGGTCTGAAAGATGTGAAACTAAATCCAAAATCTAATCGCAATGACTGAATTACAATACAAATTGAGTTGTCTAACTCACAAAATCATTTTCATCAAGGTTGGGACATTAATTGGAAAGAAATAGAACACTGAAAATTAGGATGGCAACATATAGGCAAACTTAGATGAAATGGGAACATTGACTTCCTAAATTGTGCTAAGCCTACTTTGCCAGTAGAGACACCCCTCCACCCCTGCTTGAGAAAGTTAGTTTTCCCTTGCCTGAAAAACCTGTAATAGTCTCACCTGAGGTAGTTGCCTTGTAAGGGACTTCTGAGAAATGAACTAGGTAGTCTAAAAGGGTAGATGTATATATTTCCTAGAACTACAAGACTCATGGCACAAATAAAGACTATAGTTGAGCTTTTCTTCCCTATTTTGATATAAATGGAAAGAGGAAGAAAATATTTTTATGTGTACACACACATATAGGCACACACATAAAACAAATACCGTTTTTCCCTTTCCCATTTCCTATAACCTAACATATGATGTGGTATAGTAGTTATCAGTGTACATTTCACCATTTAAGTAACATATATATATATATATATATATATGTTAGTAATTAAGGTAATATATATAAAAGGGAGAGTATGAATTAGCTAAAAAAGGAAACTTTTTTTGGAAATAGGACTTCGTATGCTACTTGAATGAAGGCTAAATCCATGTTCAGTTATAAGGTAGGACAGTTATGTCATGTTTTCATATTAGACATGAGCATGACTTTGCTTATTTGTAGATAGATATGGTTTAAAAAATGTGTGGAGCTTTCAGGTTCAAAACATATGAACCATAGTAGCTTTGGGATGTGTCAACTGGACCAGGTTGAACTACAGTCCTTAGAGTCTATTTATCTGTATATTTCCAGTTAGGATAGGCCATAAGAGATATCTTTTCAGATAAGATTTTGAGGGCAGAAGTAAAGCAGCAGCCATATCAATTTTTACACTCAGAATGTTGGAGCAGTGTCCTCTGTAGGTCATACACACTGTCCTCAATTTGCCTGCTCAGGTCTTTGGCAGGCCTCCTATTGTTTGACCTTCCCTTGGATCCTCCTCCAATTTCTGGGCCAGGTGTGTTTAGCTCTGGATCAAAGGGTGCCAACTTGTCTTGCAGGGCATCCACATCATCAGGGATGGGGCAATGAGCAACACATGTTCAGTCCATCTTTGTGGGCTTCAGCTCCTGCCCACGGGTTCTATTTTTCCTTTGCTCCCCCACCCCACACCGCTTTACATCATCCATCTTCTCTACCTGACTGCCTTCCCTGAAAACTTCCAGCATCAGACATAAAGACAAAAGACGTATAGAGATTGTATAATCAGCTCCCAAAATTGCATATGGGCAAATTCCTGTTAGAAATGTTTTATTCCATGACATTTCAGTGATGATTTATTGACCTTTTACATTTATTCAAGTACTATTTCAAGTAAGGAACATATTTTTAAGTTAAATTTTACTAGACACATAATAATTTAAACTGAAAACCACTTTTCTTCCTCTTGAGAATAGAATATAATAAAAATTCAGGAACTTCTTTTTTTAAAAAAGATTGGTATAGAATGACAGCACTCAAAGTCAGACAGCCTCTGAGTCCTTTTACTAAGAATGTGCTCTGCAGTTGATGGGAATGCAAACTAGTTCAACCCCTATAGAAAACAGTGTGGTGATTTCCTAGAAGAACTCGAAATTAACTTTCCATAAGATCCAGCAATCCCCCTTCTGGGAATATACCGGAAGGAACTTAAATCACTCTACAAAAAAAGGTACCTGCACATGCATGTTTATTGCAGCACTATTTACAATAGCAAAAATGTGGAACCAACCATGCTGCCCATCAAAAATGGACTGGATTTTTAAAAATGTGGTACATATACACAATGGAATATTATGCAGCCATAAAGAAGATTATGGACTTTGTAACAACTTGGATGGTTTTAGAGTCCATAGTACTCAGTGATCTATCACAGAAACAAAGAACTGAGTACCATATGTTCTCACTCATAAGCAGAGCCTGAAAATTTATCATAATACTATAAAGAAGGGATTGGCAGTAGCTGGAAATTGCCAGGGATGAAGGGGAACATAACATCAAAAAGGGTACCTGATCTCAAACCAGGCAAAGTAGGGACCAAAGGGAGGCCCAGACTTTACCATTGTACATTTACCTGTACAATGACCATTTGTACAGCTAATCCAAATTGTACCCCACATCTTTAAAATAAAATTAAAATGATAATAATAATAGTGTGCTCTGATACCAAGTACTGAATGACTGGATGACTCTCTTCTCATAGTTCTGGATAACTAGCTCTGCAATTAACTTCTTAATAAGATGAGCTATGCAGAATATAATGTTTTTACTCTAGTTTACTTTTCTGTTTTCTATCTTTCCAGCATTCTGCTTGAATTTTTTTTGTTAATAGGGGCACTTCTTGTTATGAATTGAGACAAAAATTCACCATAGCTACTGCAGTCATTGAGGCAGAGTACATAGAATAGTCATCACCCACTTAACGTCTCATTGTGTAACCTTTCTCCAGAAACACAGACCTATCCTTCTGCTTTAACTGTCTTCCTTTTATAATACTACATCTGGATGGTCATAAGAGTCTCCTATTTTTTCCAGCTCTCCCCTCTCCAATCAATTCTGCAAGCTGCTAGTAGTTCAGGTGTCACAAAACTCATTCTTCAATATGTGACTTTTCTTCTTCAAAATATTTTAACTAGTATCTTAATTTTCTCTAACAGAAAGTACTATTTTTTCCCCAGTATGAAAAGACGAAAGCTGCTCCACAATTCATAAGTGAACAATGAAGATTTTACAAAAGAAAAAAAAAGTGAAGCTAGAATTTAATTTACATTGTATATTTAATAATATGTATCAGTTGTCTTACTTGGTTCATTTGGGATTTTTTTTTTCAAACTGAATATATTTTTTGTCACCTATTCCTCCTACATGGTTATGGTGGGGTCTGCCAAGCATATTCTTTTATTGTGGCCATAAGATGAGACAAAAAAATCTAAACTGTGTCATCCAGGGTACCCAATCCCTTTCAGAAACAGCCTGTGACCTGAGGTAAGCAAATTGGAGTACCTCCTTGGATTTTTAAAATGTGAGTTGAGGGAATAGGATATAATATTATTTTCTGCTTGCAGTTTATGGGTTTATGAGTCTGAAAGGCCTTCAGCCAACTCTCCTGTGTTAGAAGGAATGGATAAATAAAGACAGAAACAGAGATAAGAGAACTGATATACATGCCTTAGTAAACATGGGTGTGTGTGTTTGTGAAGGTGTGCGTGTGTGTGAGCAGGTCTAGGATGAAACATGGATCTTTTTTCCCTTTTCATTGTTCTGTTTTAGTCTAGGTTTTACAATGAGCTTATATATAAGTTAGTGGAATCATTATATTGCTGAAGCTGCAGGTGGTCTATGGCTTAATCAAGGTGTTAATTGGCTGGCACTAAGTGTGGTTTGAGGTTAGTGTGGCAGATGGAGCCCAATGAATACAGAGTTTTGTTATACAAACTATAGATGTACTTAAGCTTTCTACATCTGTGCTACATTTTTTTTCAAGTAGACATAGATGATAAAACACCTGCTACTTAATTAACACCCTTTGTAGTCATTCCCAAAGTTAGATTATTCTCAAACCTGAGCTGCTAGCTGTAAATGTTAAAAAACTTTGCTTGTTATTCCTGGAGCTTCATTTTTCCTTTATTTTGCAAAGCAAAATTTGAAAAACATCCAGGTCTTGTAAATGAGGGAAAATATAAAGTGAATAATAGGCCAGGCGCGGTGGCTCAAGCCTGTAATCCCAGCACTTTGGGAGGCCGAGGCGAGAGAATTCCCGAGTCTAGGGATTCAAGATCAGCCTGATGACTTGGTGAGACCTCATCTCTACAAAAAATAAGTTTTTTAAAAATGAGCCAGGCGTGGTGGCACAAGCCTGTAGTTCTAGCTACTTGGAAGGCTGAGGTGGAAGGATCGCCTGACCCCAGCAGATCGAGGCTGCAGTGGCCATGAGCATGCCACTGCACTTTAGCCTGGGTGACAGAGTATGACTCCAACTCAAAAAAAATTTAATAAATGAGTTTATAAATCGATAAATAAAATAAAACAGAAAATTATTGTAACTTTGAGCTGACAATTCTATGAATATGAAAACCTTGTTACATTAAAAAAATCATTATAGAGAGAAGACATTTCTGGGAAAATAGCAATTTTTGAACACCTTGGCTCCCCTTTACATGCAAGTCTAACACATCTGCCTCTAGGAGCTAAAAGCTGCTGTGGCCAGAAGAGAAGCGATACCTTGAAGAAGGCAACTGAGCCTTCAGGCCTCCTTTGGTCCTGAAGAACGTACTTGGGATATGACTTGTAGCCTTCAGAGAAGACAGCACCTGGGGCCTGATGATAGAGAGGTCCATGGTTTTCATTAGGCTGAGACAGATCCTGGCAAAAGCTTGGCCTGCAGATATTCTCATGTGTCACATTAGTGTGTCTGGTCTGGCTGGCCTTCAGAGCTTGAAGAGAAACTTTGAGGTTCTCTACATGACTGAAACTGGGAGACCACAAGGAGATTAGTGGGCAGAGATGTTTTCTTTCTGGGGTTTCAGCAAGAAACTCTCAGTCTGCCTGTTGCTAAATCAAAGATCCAAAGGAGCAGAAGCAAACACATCATTTACTACCCTGTTAATTACCACCGTGTAAGGTATGCCAGCAGTAGGATCTGAGTTTTTAAAAATGGGCAAAAGAAGATAACACTCCTAATAAGGGCTGAAAACAAAGGAAAAAGAAGCCTGAAACTCAGAACTGGCTCCTAGAAAAATAACTCTTCTGGAGTAGAGTTTTTTTCCAAATTGTGGTGTATAGAATTTGCTCAGTTGTGGATCTGGTGCATGACTGTCATAACTGGTGCATGCATGGCTTTCTGTATTTACTTACTTGTTCATCTATTTTAAGTAGTATTACAAGCACCTGAGAGCCCACTACACAACGCAAAAAAGTAGAATCTCACCAATCATTCACATTTTCTCTCCTCCCATTCCCTCTTCCAAGAGAACAATCCTTCTGAAGCCTATATTTATCATTCCCTTTCTTTCCTTCTTATATAGTTTTTGACTTCTGCATATTTATTTCCAAAATGCATTTTTAATTGTTGCATGCTTAAATTGCTAAGGGTTCATGTTTACATTGCTAAGATCTGTCCATACTATTAGTATGTAATTGTAGTTTATTCATTTTATGGTTTTGTAACAGCCTATAAACATTCTATTCAGCCATCCTACTACTGTGGAAGCATTTGATTTGCTTCCACATATTTGCTATTGTGAAGAGAGCTGCTGTGAACAACCTTGTGTATGTTTCCAGTGTACACAGGAAAGATTTTCTCCTGAAGCTATATCCAGAATTACTTTATCATACAGTTTGCAAAATTATACACAATATCAAACTGCTTTCCAAAGCATTTGTACCAATTTATATTTAAAGGAGCAATGTATAAAAGACCCAGAGGACACATATCCTCTTAATCACTTGGTATAATGAGCTTTTTATTTTATTTTTTCAATCAAATGAATGTAAAATAGAGCTTATTATGGTATTATATGTAATTCTCTGATCACTATTGAGTCCAAAATATCTCTTTATGTGTCTATTGGCAATATATATTTCCTGTCTTGTAAAGTGCTATTCATGATTTATGCAAAAATATCTATTGAATTTCTGCTGCTTTTTAATTGATTTATAGGATTTATTTATATATCCTTGGTACTAGATACTTTGTTGGCTGTGGGTAATAAAAACGTCTTCTCCACATGTGTAACTTATCTTTTACTTTCTTTAAGGTGCCTTTTACAGGTCAAAAGTTACTAATTCCAACATAATCAAATTTAGCAGTCCTCTATTTTATAGCTAATGCTCTGTCTTATTTAAGAAACCCTATCCTTACTAAGGTATTCACCTTTAATACTCTACTACAAGTGTTAAAATTTTGTTGTACACATTTGATTTCTAGGACCATCTGGAGTTGATTTCTGCATATGAAGTGAGAAGAGGTTAGATTTCATATTTTATTGTCATTATTCATATATAAAAAATTTTTCTGAGTCTCTATCATTTAAGCAGAAGTTTCACACACACAAAAAAGAGAAGTGGCTTTGGAACTGACAACAAATATCAGAAGCTAAAAGATTCTGGAAATGAATTGAAGGACAGTCATGATCTGGCATAATTAAAGTGAGAAATCTCTAAAATAATAAAGCAAAGATACTAAGAAATGGATATCATGAGGGGAAATATATGAGGCTCAAGAGTTAAATCCAGAAAAACTAAACTGGGAATAACTAGGTTTTTAGAAAAAATAAAATAAAACAAAACAGTTGCAAGAGCAACAATAATTAAACAATGAAGAAATTTTCATTTCCTTGAAAAGAATGAAGTCTCAAGATCAAAAAGTTCAGCAATGAAGGCATAAGCAATAAAAAAAATCATAAGATTAGATATATTTTTGTCAAATTCCTGAACTCCAAGAAGTATAAACAAACATCATTTTTAAAAAAAAATTCAAACTGAATTTTAAAAATGTGGCACACACACACAATGGAATATTATGCAGTCATAAAGAAGAACAAAATCATGAACTTTACAGCAACCTGGATGGACTTAGAGTCTATTACACTAAGTGATCTTTCACAGAAACAAAGATCTGAGTACCACATGTTCTCACTCATAAGTGGACCTTAAACAATTATCATAATACTACAAGAAAAGGATTGATAGTAGCGGGAAACTGTCAGGAGGCGGGGGAAGCGGGATTGGAAGTAGTGGGAAACTGCCTGGAGAAGGGGGGCACACCTCATAAACCAGGGTACCTGCATAATGAACATTCATATGCCTAACCCTGAATTGTATTCCACATATTTAAAACTTTAAAAAAAGAAGAAAAAAACCCCTCACTAGCTTCCATCAGGCCAGATAAAACAAGAAAAATAAATACATTGAAAATAAAAATTTAACCAGCCAAGAAAATAGTAATACTCATATTAATAGATTCAGTCTTCATGTAAACTTTATAAAAATAAGAATGGGCAAAAATACCTTATGTATGATAAATATTATTTACCATAATCAAAAGAAAATATCACTCTAAACAAAAATCTTCAAAATCATTGCAATTAAAATCAAGAAGTTTATAGTTATAGCTACTAGTATTATTACTTAACATTAGTGTTTTGAGCAATTAGAAAAAATTAAGTAATTAAAATAAAAATGTGTTATGTTAATGTGATTTTATAACTATAAAATCTGAAATATTCTCATAAACTACTAGAATTAATAGAATCATTTATAAGATTCTTCCACAGAGGATATTTGTACCAAATATCGTGGCTGTTCTCTCTTCTAGAAACCTAGAATAATAATCTAGGTATTAAATACGTATATCTATATGTTTCTCCTTTTCCAATACAATGTTGTAAAGGTCAAATGGGTTAGTCTACTTACTTTCAAAATAATTCAATGCTATTATTGAACTAAATTTGTCTACCTCACTGATAAGGATAATAAAAAATGACTTCACCCCGGTACTCATCTTGTTTACTCATTCATTCCCTTATTTATTCATTCAAATTATATTTGTTGAGCATGTTGTATGTATCAAATACTATGGTAGGTGCTGAAAATAGAGATATAAATAGCACAGAGCCTAACTTCAAAACTTCTAAGAGAAAGGGAAAAAGAAAAAGCAAGGTGAATGTCCTATTACAACACAAGCACTAGGACAGAGGTAAGGCAACAACTTTCTCAGAGGAAGCAACACATAAGCTAATGAATAGATAGAAAGTAAAAAATAATTATTACAATGTCAGAGCAGGTTAAAGAGCACAGGTTGTACAGTCAGAAACCCAAATTTCTAACATAAGCTTAGCAAGACAATTGCTGACCTGTCCCTTCAAAAGCCTCAACTATGAGGGCAGCAGACAGACTGGTCAGAATGACAGCACCAAGAATCACAGTAGCCATTTCTTCAGAACCATTGCAACTGTACATATTACTAATCCACAGTTGTGGCCGCAGCACCTAGGCAAGTGGCTAACACTAAATAAATATGGGAGTAAGAGTAGACCTCAAAACAAATTCCATGAGACTCCTGTGCCAAGACAGAGCCACAACGTTTACTTTATATGCTCTAGAATTCAAGATAAGGAGGGAATGATTTGGAGCCTGTTATATGTAAACAAATCAATTATATGAAGACTTGCACCTATTTCCCAACCTGAGGTATGAGTACAATTTGTACTTATGCTTACTCATGCAATGGTATGACATGTCCTGGGCCCGTTTGCCTTCAGATGTATTTCTCGTGCCTCTTCTGTTCTGCTCAGTGCTTCAGGGGGCTAATAGGAAAGATACTTTTCTCCTGGGTTCCCTATCAGTTGAAATCTGGCTGGGTCAGCCAGGGGGAAATGCTAACTGAAAGGCTAACTGGAAGGGAACAGACAGAATATCTCTCCCTCAACCTGTCTAAGGTGATATTTCTAGAAGCTGCTTTGCTTCCGTCATGTGTCTGGCTCTGGCTCTCAATGTCCGGACACAGCTTCCTCTCCTGATTCCCTGGCTTTATAAACTTTGCTTTTTAACCACCTACCACCACCCCCCCCCCCAGCCGAGGGGTGGTAACTAGTTTGTTACTATTTTCTCATTTGCTTCATTGTCTCATTTGATTTCTCCCTGTTCCCCTCACTGCCCTGCTTTAAATTCTCTCTAACTACTTAAAGGTGTTTCTGTTTCCATAGACTAATTGATATTGAGGGCAAAAGTTAAATAATCAATTCTACTACTTCTGAAATTTTTTAAAAAGGTAAGTTTTTAAAAGTACTGTTTCTTTTAACATTCATTAGTGTGGGCTAAGACACAATGTGAAAATGCAGTCCAATAAAGGCAATTCTACAATTTTAAGAATAGCAAAACGATGAATGCCAGACACCTACCTTGTTGCTGGCTGGTTAACAAGTGGGAATAAAACCAAGACCTATATACAGAAGAATAGACAGAAGTACAAATGATTCAAAGACCTCCAAAATGTATTTTTCTCCCCACAGCCAAGACTTCGGTAAGTAGTAAGAAGCAGAGAACACTAGCTTCTGACTGGTATCTGGAAAACCAGCTAAAAGAATGACCACCCTCCGGAGTCGGGAGTCAGCTGCATTGGAGGTAAGATTAACAATGAACAGCCTGCCCATGACATAAAATCTCTGCCCTCAAGCATCATACATTCTAGCAGTGCAATTAGATAATAAACAAGGAATGAAAAAATAAATAAAACTATAATTTAGGAATAAATGACATGAGAAGAAAACAATACATAACAGTGTGATAGAGAGTGACTGCTGATGGGGGTTGCTGTGGTGGTGGTAAAATTTAGATTAAATAATCAGGGAAAACTGCTCTAAGGAGGTGCAGTGAAGCCAATACTTAAATGATATGATACTGCCGACTTTATGAAAGTCAGAGAAAACACTGCTGGCAAGGCAACAGCAAATGCCAGAGTCAGACACTTGTACTTGCTATTTCCTCAAGTGGCAAAAAGTACAAAAAAGTACCAAAAACCCCCAACTTGAACTTGTATTCAAGTGACATTACATTAATTTCAAAACAAACAGACCAACTATGGAATAGGTACTTGTGAGCAATGTGAACTCCCAGAAAACACTCAAAGATCGATGGTAAATATACAAGAGTCTACTTGCTAAATTACTTGAGCATTTATTATATTCCATTGACCATTATTAATGCCATAAATATATTAATTCATTTAGTCCTTATAACCACCTTGTGAGGCAAGGACTTTTATATTATTATCATCTCCATTTAGAATTTTTAAAACTGAGACAAATGACCTTAAGTAGTTTGTCCAAGATCACGCAGTTGGAAAAATATAGAGAAGGTGTTGGAATCAAGATTATCAGCTTCAACAAAATACTTCCTTAACTACTATATCAAGGTACTGTGGTCAAAGGTACGGAAACTTGCTTCAGATAAACCTGGGTTCAAATCCCAATCACTTACCAGTCAGTGTTTTAACATAATTTAAAGTGCCAAGGAAGACATTTATTTTTTATTGTTAATTAACTACTACACTACTTATGGTTTTCAGCCTTTCCTTTCAAGTTCCCAGCTCTATAAACTTTGTCAAAACATTCTTACTCTGTCTCTTCCCAAAGCATCAGCATTTAGTATTGTCTTTATGTCTTAAATTTATAAAAGAATGTTAAAGATATATTCTTAGAGAACAGAAGTATATTCCAAATAATTTCTGAAGATGCTTTTTAAAATTCTGCTTGCTTCTGGAGTCATACGGGAGATTAATGTGTCTCCTAAATGGGATATATTGTTACTTTACTTTTTCAAAGATGATGATAAATAGGCTAAATTATTCTTCAGTCATTGATATTCTTCCTATAAAGGAAAAAAATTACCATAATATAATTTGTTCAAGTACAAGCATTTGTAATTTAGAATCAAAACCTAGAACGCAGATTTTTTTCCTCTAGTATAACTTCTACAAGGTTGTCAGGAATAAAAAAAATAAAGACACAGCCAAAAGCATTTTTCTTAAATTGGTATACATATGTTATACCATATTTTATTTAATTACTAATTATGCTCCATTTAGTTAATCTAAAAAAATTGCCTTTAAGCCGGGCTCGGTGGCTCAGCCTGTAATCCTGAGCTTTGGGAGGCTGAGGTGAGTGGATTGCTTGAGCCCGCGGGTTCGAGACCCGCCTGGGCAACTTGGCGAGACCTCATCTCTACAATAAATCAAAAAATCAGCCAGGCATGGTAGCGCGTGCCTGTAATTTCAGCTACTCGGAGGGCTGAGGCGGAAGGATCGCTGGAGCC
>CAUYQG010021603.1:0-27591 GCA_963574415.1 Tarsius wallacei
ACAAAACCAAACCAAAAACAATTCTCTAACTATTATCTTTAAACCCCTTCTTGCTTTTCTCATAAAACTTCTATAAAGATCACCTATGGTCTATATTCATACTTGGTTCCTCTCTAGTTTCAGTTCACCATTCTATGGAAATGCTTCCCTTGGATTAAAAATGGCCTAACTGGCAATTAGTTATTTCTTGTTCGTGTGTCTTGTTTGTAATGCTGGGGCAAATCTGAAAAGAAATGAAGGCTTTCTACAAGGCAGGAGCCTCAAGGCAAACTAGTTGGATACGCTAAGGTGTTTACACCTGGAGGAACTGGAAACAGCATAACGGAAAGGATGAAAGAGGAATAGTATTGGAGAAAGGAAGTCAAAGATCAACAACCAAGGAGGATACTGCAGATAAAAGCCAGAAAAAACCATGGGCATCGCAGCCCACTTTTATAAGGTATAGTTAGTTGACAGTAGGGTGAATAGTATTCATCCTACTCAAATTTTCCATAGGGTGTGTGAGTATTAATCTCCTCTTCCTCCAAATCTTGGAAACAATCTCTCCTTTCCCAGATCCAAGGACAACACTCCCTCCCAGTTCTTCTCAAGCCTCTTGATCCTTCTTAGTTCTCAGGCAGGTACCAACTCTCCTACTTGCACTGTAGTCCATCACTCAGCTCGGGCTGTCTTGTCTTCCTACTCAACTTGAGTTATGGTGACATGGAGGCAGCGATCACTAGCTCATCTGATCATGAATTTATTTTTTCTTCTTGGACATGAAGCTAAAATGCACTTCCCAGCTTCCCCAACAGTTAGGGTAACTGCACATGACCAGTTCTAGCCAATAGAAAGCAAGTATAAATGGAGTTCACTAGAAGCAACCCCTAAAAAATTCCCCTTGAGATCCTTTACACTCTGCCCCTTCCTGCTGGCTACATGCCCCACTTAGGGAAACCTTGAAAAATAGGCACTGAAGATGGAAAAGTTTCTTTCAACTCTCAACGCCTGAATGACTGAACAGAGAAAAGCCTTCATTGTAAATCAGAAACGTGTTGGATTTTATGTGACTATAAAATAAATTTTGTGAATATAAAATAAATTATGTGAATATAAAATATATTTCAATTGAATTTTTTTATCTTAATAGCCTTAAGGGACACAAATGGTCTTTGGTCTAGGTTTTAATTGTACCCACCGCCCCCACCTGTGCACATTGTACCCAATAGGTGATCTTTCATCCCTCCACCTCTACTCCTTTGAGTCTCCAAATTACTGAAATTTTGAGGTTTACTTGTTATAGCAGCCATTATCTTTTTTTTTTTTTTTTTTGAGTTGGAGTCTAACTGGAGTGCAATGGCCGCTCCTGGCCACCGCAGCCTCAACCTGCTGGGCTCCAGTGATCCTTCCGCCTCAGCCTTCCAAGTAGCTGGAACTACAGGCACGCGCTACCACGCCCGGCTAATTTTTTTATTTTTATTTTTTTTTATTGTAAAAATGAGGGCTCGCCAAGTTGCCCAGGTGGGTCTTGAACCCGCGGGCTCGGGCAATTCACTCACCTCGGCCTCCCAAAGCATGGGATTACAGGCTGAGCCACTGAGCCCAGTCAGCAGCCACTATCTTTATTGTTAAGTCCCAGATCTAGACATTAATAGTCCAAAATGCATTCTTAACATTAGATTCAAATTTCTAACATCTTCCCTCTCCTCCACCAAATTAACTTCTAATATTTTTCAAGATTTATTCCCAAAACCTCCTGGTCCAGGTTGAGTTTCTCCCATGTATGTTTCCAGAGCATCTTACTTATCACAGTTATTACTGTCTATACAATCACCTGCCTTCCCAACTCTATGGTGAACATGCTGATGGCAATGGCTGTTTTCATCTTGGTATCCTCTGTGTCCAGTTAGTATTCAGGTATAGTTTTTTATAAGAACAAATAGATGAATGAATAAATACTTAGGATTGGTCATATAAAAAATATGAAGGCCCAGAGATGATGTGGTCAAGTTCATAAAATATGAAAGGTATCGGAAGGAGAGGATAAACGAATCCCTAGAAACACAGAAATCAAGAGAAACTGAAATGTTGAAAGAAGGATTTTTAAAGATTTAAGGATAAACAAAAAAAAAGAAGGCTTTACTGAGAAGTTAATAAACTTGAGTGTTAACTTCAAGAAATGATAGCAGATAAAAAAGTTTATAAAAAGTTACTAAAGAAAATTTGGTTTGCTAAGAGTATAGCCCAAGTCTCTTGAAGTTGATCATGAAGGAACAAAATAGCTTTCTAGAACATATCCCCTGGATAGATCCCTGAATGACAAGAGACATTTAAAGCACCTCTTTTGTAATTTGTAATAAAAATCTAAATCATTGTTTAACGCCATTTAACGTGAGGATACTCGCCAGCAGTGCTTGCAATTGCAGTGTTTACCCCGGGATTTTAGAGAGAGAGAGAGAGAAATACAAAATATAGTAATTCTCTCTTATATTTATATTTTTAAATAATTCTCATTAGGATTAGAGACAAGTTCTGTTTAGAAATAACTCCAAGAACAGTTGTGTTTTACTTTCACATTGAAAACCAGTCAGATTTGCTTCAGCCTCAAAGAGCATGTTTATGCAAAATTAAATGAATGTGGTGGCGAGCTACGTTTTTATATTCTAGATGAGTAAAGGGTTAAATACATTATAGTGATGCATCATATTCCACCAGCTAACAACCCGGTGACAATTCATTCAGGGGCTCCCACACACTGTGCAGCAGCATTTACAGTACCAGTGCAGAGCCCATGGTAGGAGGTGAGTGACCAACAGTGGAGCTAGAGAGCATTCCAGAACTTTCCAGGCCTTCCTTCTACCTTCCTCACTCCTCCACACACAGAATTCTTCTGTACATTCCAAGAAAAAATGCAAAGCCCACGTGTGACTTCCAGAAATAACCAGCATTCCCACCTTACTCTTACTGCCAGTGCTTTCCCTTCTCCACACCTGGGAAGATCCACATAAAGGAATAACTAGACTAATAAAAAGTTTGCCTCTTTCAGTGGCTTTTATTTACTCTCTAAAAGCTAATTTTTTTTTTTTTTTTGAGTCAGAGTCCCACTCCATCGCCCAGACTGGAGAACAGTGGCATGCTCACAGCCACCGCAGCCTCGACCTCCGGCGATCCTTCCGCCTCAGCCTTCCAAGTAGCTGGAACTACAGGCGCGCACTACCACGCCTGGTTAATTTTTGATTTATTGCAGAGATGAGGTCTTGCCAAGTTGCCTGGGTGGGTCTCGAACCTGCAGGCTCAAGCAATCCACTCACCTTGGTCTCCCAAAGTGCTGGGATTACAGGCTGAGGCACCGAGCCCAGCTAAAAGCTAACTTTTAAAATACAGATCATAAATGAGCATCGGGGTTTGTACATACTTGACCTTTCAATTACTTTCACCGGCTCGAGACATTTAGCTTTCTTAGAAAAGGAACTACCGATCTGAGGGGAGCTAAAGCTTAAAACAGACACTTTGCTTCCACAGAAACAACATTTAACCTTTAACTCAGAGCTTCGCTCTGAATGATTCAAAGTAGCGCACTCACCTGCAGCTGAGATATAGTTAAAGGGTATCGGAATAAAATCCAGGTAACACCTTCACTGCAAGGTGGTATCGTAAGGGAGCCTTCATACACCCAGTAATCCCGGAGCAGAGGATCTGTGCAACCACGTGGACATGTCATAGAAAAGGCAAGTTAATTTATAATAATCCTGAAGATGCCAACAGCCCTTTTCAAAATTACAGATGGTCCCAATAACACTTCTAAGATGAATGTCATTTTTAAACCAAAGCCTCACATATGACATATGTGTTCTTTTTGTGTGTATATGTGAGTGGGGGGTCTTACTCTGTCTCCCACACTGGAGTGCCATGGCATGATCACAGCTTACTGCAACCTTGAACTCATGGGCTCAAGCGATCCTTCTGCCTCAACCTCCTGAGTAGGTGGGACTACAGGTGTGCACCACCACACCTAGCTAATTTTTTTTATTTTCTGTAGAGACAGGATCTCACTATGTTGCCTAAACAGGTCTTGAACTCCTGGACTCAAGTAATCCTCCTGCCTCGGCCACCCAAAGTACCCAGTCCACTTATGTGTTCTTAAACTAATCATCATGGAGAAAATAATCAATAAAAACATGATGAATTCTCTTTCAGTTATTTACAGTGATTTCTATCAATGGATTGCTATACCTATTTGTCAAGTTTAATAACTTTATAAGTATATCCATTTTTTTTTGTTTTTTACTTTATTAAATGATTTACCTAATTCATACCTAATATTTATCAAATGCTTACAACATGCCAGACACTGTTCTAAGCATTTTACATTAATTCATTTAACGTTCACAACATATGGGAAAACTGAATAACAAATGATTAGCAATTTGTCCAAGGTCCCTCAGCTAATGATAACTGGAAGATCCAGGATTCAAACCCATGCATTCTGGACCAGAGCCTGTATTTTTAACCATTCAGTTCTAGCTACCTCTACATTGTTTCTTCAACAGTAAAACATTAAAATAGTATTATGATAGGATAAAATAAATCATTCTTATGAAATCATTTCGCTCCAAATTAGTTAAATTTATGATTAAATGTGATAGGTATATATTTAACGTGTGACAGAAATTAGGTTGTTTTAGAACAATTAAGTGTAGAAAGTAAAATATACAATACAGGAACCTATTTGGTTTTGTTTGAAACACTAAGAAACAGCATATAATTTAGGCAGAGAAACATAAAAACTAAAATTTCATATAAAACAACTTTTAACTCCAAATTATATCTTGATTATTTAAAACAATTCAAATAACATCTAGATAATAGAATTGCTGCAAAGAGGTAACGTTATAAAATTAGATATAGTTTACTTCCCCCTAGAGATTGATAAGAACCTTGCTATCAATCTTAGAAATATATCAAGGTTATTTTATTATACTGGTGTTTTACACAGAAGAAGCCAATATTTAAAAATCACAATAATAAGAAAGTTCTTCATGGATTGATGGAACTATTAGCAAAGAGCCTTTTTATTATTTCAAAAGGTTTACTTCCATAGTTAGAGTAATCTGGAAATGGTACCTGCTACAAAGACTATTTTGCAAAGACTAAATTGCAAAGAAATGCAAAGAAACTATATTAACTAATATATATATATATATTCTGAGGAAAACAACATGGTTATAGCCACAGTTAAAATACAACGTATGCAATCACATTACTTACCTGGTAATAAAGTATTAGGATTAAAGCAGGGTATTGTTTTGGACTTCCCCTGAAGAAAGAAAAATATTTACTCATTGTTAATGTAAATTTTCTCAATTTTAGAATAAAACATTCATTAGGACAAAAAATTCAGAACGAAGTCTTTTCTGAATGGCCATATCAAGTCCCACAGGCTTGTGGATGTCTCCTCTGTCCTCTCACTGGAGCAATGCTGGCTGGGTCTAACAAGATACTCTGCCCTGATTCTATGACTACTTTCTTTGCCACCAAAGTTCAATTTTCCCTAAAAGTCCTGGCATGAAAGAACTTCAGCTGGTGTCCCTCTGCTCCAGATCAGTTGCTTTTTCTGCTCCCAGCACATTCATACCAGAGACCTGGGCTGAATGTGTTGGTGTAAAATACCCGAACCCTGGTTGGGGGAATGTCAAAACAACTTTCCTCCCGCTTGCTTTCAGCTTAGCTCCTAACCTTCTTGGAGTCACAACCTGGCTCCCAGTATCTCATATGGTCCCATCTGGATTTAGGAATTCAGCTCTGCTACAGATGCTCTCCTCATTAGGAAAGCAAGATCTGAAACAGATGAAAATACTCTATTTCAATTAACTTTTATCAAAGCTAGATGTAAATTTAAAGGGAAATATCTGTGCTCTTATTCAACAATTCACAGACAAGATTATTATTTTAAATCATGTCATTTAAATTTCTTAGAGTTTAGAGGCAGGCAGACCTGTCATGCGAATCAGATTTTTCTTTTTTTTTGAGTTGGAGTCTCACTCTGTCGCCCAGACTGGAGTGCAGTGGCCGCTCCCGGCCACCGCAGCCTCAACCTGCTGGGCTCCTGCGGTCCTTCCGCCTCAGCCTTCCAAGTAGGTGGAACTACAGGCACGCGCTACCACGCCCGGCTAATTTTTTGATTTATTGTAGAGATGAGGTCTCACCAAGTTGCCCAGGCGGGTCTCGAACCCACGGGCTCAGGCATTCCACTCACCTCAGCCTCCCAAAGCGCGGGATTACAGGCTGAGCCACCGAGCCCGGCTCAGATTTTTCTTAAAAGATTACTCTGTTAATACAGATGCAACCGGAAAAGTTATTGCCTAACCTCTAAGTATCTTCCTTACCTCCTGGGACTATTTTACACATTATTTTACACTACTTACCTGAATTCCATAATGACTGATGTCCAAGGTCGATGAAGAAATAAAGGAAATGTTCTTAGCCCATTTCCATTGGAAAAATGTGAGTCTAAACGTGTCCTAACCCCCTTTATATCACCATATTCTGTCTAGGCTGGGCTTCCTTTGGAAGCTGGGATTATTCTGAGCCTGCTTGAGAGATTGTCAGTGCAGGTTCTACTTGGTTCAAGATGTCCTGGGCTGTGCTAGTGTAGAGCTAATTAGACTGATTCCCAAACTGATCTTTCTTAGAACTGGCTGTGGGTCTCTGGATCCCTTGCAGTCAGCAAGGGAGCAGAAAAATGCAGGGAGAAGAAAAAGTAGCTGCTCTGGAACAGATGGACACCAGCTGTAGTTCCATGCTTTGCATCTCCAGCAGCCATTCAGGACTAAACTAATCCCCTACCTGAAGCTACTTGGATTCAACTGACTCTCTGAACCTAGAAGGTATTGTTGACAACAGAGCTTGGCTTCTTAGCAATGCTGGGTCATATCACTGCAGTGTCATATTGATCTAAATCATCTTCTCTGGGATATTGTCATATGGTATATATGTATTTTTTTTAATAATGCATTTAACATAAATACTTTGGAGTATGGTTCCCTAAATTTTTGTTTCATTTACACACCTTCCTATAACAAGGGCATAAAAGGGTTAACACAGCAGGCCTAGGTTGCTCAAACCCTGCACATCCCATATAAAAGCCTTTGGTTCAGAACTAACTCTAGGATCCAGGGATTTAATTTCTGAGCTTGGAAGAGTATACCTGATAAGAGTGTTCTGTATGCCTGAGGTCTTGGGACATACCATACCAGTTTGAGCAGATGAGTTTATCCTGACAATGTGATCTTATGGTGAAGACCTGGTTTTGTGGGGGTTGGGAGTTGGAATAACAGGGTAGGGGTTGCTGCTGGAGTCTGGGTAGCTGAGGTCAGTTATATTACAGGTACTTTGTGCTTGCATGGCTGACCCCTAATAAATCCCTGGACACCAAGGCTAGGATGAGTTTCCCTGGCTGACACACTTCACATGTATGGTAACACATCACTGCTGGGAGAATGCAGGACAGCTCCATGTGATTCCATTGGGAGGAGATACCTCAAAGCTTATGCCTGGTTTTCCCTGGTCTTCACTCCATGCATCTCTACTGATTTTGATATGTATCTTTCCACTGTAATAAACCATAAGCATAAGGATAGCAGCTTTCTGAGTGCTGTGAGTCCTTCTACGCAATCAGTACTTTTATTTTAAATAATGACTTACCTTATACTGAATATCCTGGAGGATTTCAGTCACAGTCTTCAGGCCAACATGTTCTTTCCCTATCTGAAATATATAAAGCACAAACCACAACAATATTTTTAAAAGCAGCTAGCTTTCACTCAAAATAGCTAACAGAACCAAGGCCGCAGTCTATCTGAATGTCCCTTCTTGGAGAATAACTGAATGACCTTTTTATTAATAACTAGGTCAACACCTACTAAAGGTGATTAAAGTTTTAACAGAAGCTAGTACAATAAAGTATTAGATATGTAATGTCCAAGATTCCATTCTTAATTCTTCTTGCTGTGTATATGTATCACCGACTGTGCTGTATATCACATATCAAATCATAAAATACTAGTACATAAAAATGTCAAGGATACTTTTGAATTAAAACTATTCAATATATGTCCAAACCCTTCCATTTTTACCTTTAGCATTTGTAGATCACTGTTTTAAAGATTTTATTATCAATGTTGGAAAAAATAGTATTAACTCAGAAAAGTAGATATGTGATTTTATGTGTTAAAGTCACCAAAGTCAGGGCATTTCTTGACTATCATTGGACATAATTCTATACCCACATTTCTATTCTTAAACCAATAAAAAATATGCTTTTCATAGCTTATTTTAATATACTACACATCACTATAAGTTTTTAGAGTATAAAATTCTCCAAAGACATCTGAGACTTAAAACAATTCTAATGTTTAGTATCCTTGACTTTAACTTTAAAAATTATAACTGTAATCTAACCAACTTTCAGTGGTCCCTGGTAATGGAGAATAATAGCAGAGATATATTATAACCTCAGATAAACAATCATTGTTACCATTAGCTCTTTATTTTCTACACAAACACTTGGAGAATGACCTAAATAAGCTGGAATAGCTGTCAACATGTTCACACTCTCTGTTTCTCTTGATGTTAACCAACTGTGAAATACACTGGGTGAAGGGGCATCCAAAAAAAAAAAAAGGAGAGACAAGAAACACTTAGCCAAAGATAGGCCAATCAGTTCAAATCAGCTTTAACTATTTTCCAAGTGTTTGCAATTTCTGCAATAGGCTCTAAAGACAGAAAATTAATTCCCTGAAGTTAAAACAAAACAGAACAAAACAAAATCTACATATGTACTTGTGAGTTCAGAAGCCTGAATTTTTAGGCATTAGTCGATCTTCAGGAGAAATGTATCTCTGTCTTATTATTTTTACCATGATATCTAAGGGGAACCCAAAAACACCAGAATTTATTTATTTAAAAATTGTGTATTTATTCTTACACGTCTAAGCTTCAGCCATTTTCAAAGTACTCTTCGTTTAATGCAAAACGCCTATTTAGATGCTTTTTCCACTGCTCAAAACAGTTTTAAACTCATCAGTTTTGATGCCTTTTAGTGTGTCTGCCATTTCTCATTTCACCTCTTCCACATCAGAAGATGTTTCCCTTGGAGGACTTTTTTCATTAGGGGAAACAAACGAAAAAATCACTCGGGGAGAGATAAGGTGAATAGAGAGGATGGGGCACAGGGGACATGCCATTTTTGCTCAAAAACTGCTGAACACTCAGCTCAGTGTGGGCAAGGGCGCTCATAAATCACCCATCATGAAATGGGCAAATGCATTGAAAGAACCTCCAAAAACACAACTTCTTACAACAATGCTAGCTGCTACATGGATACTGATGGGTTCCTAGAACACTAACCTAGTGGGGGAAGCCTATACTACAAGGGGCCCACCCTCCAAAAAATAATTCTGGGGTTTTGGGGGGTCACCCCTTGTAGATGATGCAGCATTTGAATGCCTATGCCTGCAGGCACCTCCTGTCTCATGCACCGCCTGTGGTATTATAAACTCTTTGAAGAATTTACATCTGATCACTGCAGGACCACAAAATGCAGTGGGGTCAGGAACAAGCTCACTTTGCTTGGACCACCTGAGTTCTGATCCCGACTCCGCCACTTCTCAGTTGTGTGACCTTAAGCAAGTCTACTTAATCCAAAAGGACTTAAAGCAAGTCCTTCCACTTCCTCATCTATTTAGTGAGGAGGATAAAAATGACAGGATCGAAGACAAGATTAAGCCAAAGAACTTAGAACAGGGCTTGTGTCATCATTATTCAATTAATATCACCCATTCTTATTCTTAATCTGAATGACCTACAGCATCAAAGGCAGTTTTTACATTACAGTAGAGCGCTTAATAACTATTACCGGCTCCTTCTGTCTATAAGGACGCTTTACTTTATGAGCAAAACTTTATATCCTGCAACAAACTCCAGCTATTACTCCATCTCTTTCCTTCCTTGGCAAATTTTTGTATAAAGAGGTTATAACCAACCAACAGCAAGAATCAATAATTATCTCCACACCCCCAAATGCTAAAATCTTGCAACAATTTGGGTGACACAATCTGGTGCCAAGAGTCTGCCAGGAACTGTGAGACCAATTAATTTCTTATTTCTCACGTTTGCCATCCTTCACCACCACTGAAAATGGAAACCACTCTAAATTCTCTCCTGGAATCTCAGCCCTGTAACTACTGGTGTCTTTGCACTTCTAACTCAATCTCCCCTTATTTTTTACTGCACTCTCTAGAATAGGATGGTGCCATGTCTTTGACAGGCTCTCCCACCACCTCCTGGTCCACCTGAACCCCTCTAGTCTGCACAAGGCCACAGCTCTCTCAAGGTCTTCTGAATGGATACTACACACTCGAGACAGACTGGAAGCTGCAGTCAGTCCTTTCCTGTTCCCTTTGGTTTGGAACTCTCTGACTCACACACACAAGCTACCCTTCTGAGTGGACTGTCCTCTGATGCTGCCATGTCTTCTTTGTCACTTACTAGCCCACCGAACGCTCCGCCCTGGACATCCCCTCCTGTTGCCACCCTGGACAACTTTGGTATCCAGGTAGTGACCCATCTTCTCCCAGCCTAAGTCTCTTCACCTGTCAATCTGTGGCCTTCTGCTCCATTTTACCTCAGCAAACCAACCCTGAGGACATGCCATGCATCAGCCTTCATTCTGAACACTTCATCTCCAGAAGACAGCACTCTCTGATCAAATGCCCTCACCCATCCAGTTTTCCCGCTCTTTTCTCTCTCCCCTTCACTAATCACCAAGAGTCAGGGCTCTCAGGCACTCATGGCTGCCCCTCCTACTGTCTCCTAGATGAAAAACATCTCTTCGACCACTCTCAATTCCTTAATTCCTTGATCCGCCTAGTCATCAGCTCTGCGATGGACTAACATGACAATTTACTAGAACTGTCTTCTCCTTTCCTGGATAAAGAACAACCCACCATATGTTGTCCTGTACAATCTGGGATGCCCATTCTCAAGGGGACATCCTTCACTGACTGCAAGTCTATTATCATCCCCTTCTGGGCTATTTTAACACTTAATCCCACGCCTGCATTTTGCTTGCTCTGTAAATAATTTTTCTTTGCGTTTCTCTGAGATAATAAAGGTCATCAGGCATGAACTCCCCTAATTTCCTGCCTTTCTTTTTCTACAGATCAGCCCTATTTGTGCCCACCCTTTCCTCCTGACGCTCTATTTCAGAGAAAGGGTGGGTTCCCTCCTATCTAAGGTTAGCTCTTTATCCTATATTCTCCTGCCTCCTCCAGGACTCTTCTACCTCAGTGATACTCTCTCTTTCCAGTATTTTGAATCTAGGTATCTACACAAGTTCTTCATGCTCAAAGTAAAAACACAGGCAGCTCTCAGATCTCAAAATCACTCCGTGGACGTCAACACTAGTTATTGCCCCATCTGTCCTTCGGTCAAGTCGCTTGGAAGGGAAGTCTACACTTACTGCCTCCCACTTCCTCTCTTCCCACTTTCCCTCCTCTGGACTGAGTGCCAGACCCTGGGTGGAGTTCAGTCCCTCCTCTTGATCATCGCTTCCTTCCTCCATGCAATTTGACTTTCAGTTCCTGCAACATTACTGTCTCTTGAGAAAGGCATAAAATGTTCACACAGATAACCTAAATGTTTCCCCACAGAAACTACAGAGAGTTAGAGCAAGTATGCTTGTTCTACAGGCTTGCCCTTGCCTACAAGAATGCAGCCTGCTCCTGGAAATACTGAGGTTAGTTCTAAGAGGCTGGTTTTCAGCCCAGGGTCCTGAGAGTCCGGGTCACCTGCTACATGTTAAGAATCATAAGCAAAAATATGAAGTTGTCACATCTAATCCTAGCCACAAACATTTATTGAGTACCAGCTCTAACGATGAAACTACTAATAACATGTTCTCTTCCCTTCTATATATGACATGTTCTTATTTTTATTATTTGTGATTATTTTTAATAATGAGATACTGCCTCAATTTCCCAGATTTGGATGCTTTATTACTTCTCCAAGATATAAGAGTTATTTAAGAAATATTACTTAATATACTAAAGATGATCAAAATGTATTTGTATAATTATGTGTTTTTCATCCATATTTTGTGATACCTTTCTATTATATAATGCAGTTATAAACTAGAAGGAACATAGGGCCCTGCCTGTGAAAAGGCCATGAAATACATAGTGAGAAAAGTGTTTATTTTAAAATTTGCTTTTAAATAGTCTATGATACGTGTCATACTTTCAGGATGCTGATTTTAAGATATTAAGAGGCTAGAACTGGACAGCTTTCAACCCTCAGTAAAGAAATATCTTACTGATAGGAATAATAAAAATTGTTGCAATTAATAATACTCTTCATAACTATGCCACACACACAAAAAATGTTTAAAACGGCCCACTGCCTTTACTTTTCTTTGGAAAACTAAGTTACTGAAGACAACTGTGCTAACATTACAGATCTAATCCCAGGTGACCCAAAAGGCAGCCTGGTACCCAGCAGGGCTGAAACTCTGGTTTCTGGTCTCTACTGGTAGCATTAAATTGCTGAGTGATAAACTGCTGTGACAATTTCTTGATCTTTCTGGGCCTTGGTTTCTATTGTATAAGATGGTAGCGGAAGGGCAACCCCTTTGGGTCTTCTCCCACTTTGGAAACATTTCGGTTCTCTCAATTAAAAAAAAAAAAAAAAAGATGATAGCGAGAGAGGAGCAGCTAAAATTTCCAGGATCTTTCTCACCTCTAAATCATTTATCAAATCAAGTAGATGGTAAGACAAAATTTTAAAGATTTACCCTAGAAACTGGTTAAGTTTTTGCCTTTGAGAGTATGTGGCCTACTTTCTACTATTTTCATATTTTTGACTACATGTATATAATATCCTTTGCCTATGACAGTGCTCCAATCTAAACTTTACATTGACTATATCTGCCAAGGTCTTTGCCAAACTTATTTTATCAGTGTTTTCTATATGGCACTTCAAATCATCTCGGAGTAAAAATTATTAGCAACAAAGAGTTTAGTAACCTGCTACATGATTATATTATTGATTCTTCTTAGATTTTTCGGTAAGCCAAGGTCTAAAAACATTTTCTGAAATTATTTTTCATAAGTAAAATGAACTCTGCCTTCAGGTAATATTTTCTAACTCATTTCTCCAAATTTCTCCTGGATGCCACTCTTAAGAATATTTCTAATAAGTAAAGGAACTATTTTCTACCAATGGCTATGAACTATAGATAAAGATCGAGTTTTCTAGTTTTAAATTAGCAGTGTTCTCTGTATATGTGTTTGATTTCACCTCTAGGTAATAACACTGAGAGAATGGAAAATAGTTCACAAAACTATTTAGAAATAAGCATCTCTAACCAACAATGACCATCAGAGAAGACCATTTACCTGAACAAACAAAGCAATAATGGTGATTCCATGCGGCTTCCCCACGGCCTCGTCGATACTGCCAAACAGAGTGGAGTTCCAATGGATCAGGTGGAGCTGGATGGGCAGCAACAGAGAGACCACACCATTTAGCTTACTACTCAGAAAAGCAGAGACATATCAACCTCTTCACTATATCTAAAGGTATCATAAGCAACAGGAGTATCACAAGTAGACACAAATGGCCTACTGGCTTAATACAAGTTCTCTCCACAAATTCCATTCTTCTTGATTCTGAAGAGAAGCAGTACTCAGTGGTTCACTGCCTCTTGAGTTCAGTGTTAGTCCTGGCCAGAAAGAACACAATTGAGGGGCTCACAGATTTCCCATGGATTTAATTGTCTTTCCTTAAATGCTACCCCCTCTGCATCTCAATAAAAACAAAACACTAGGTCTGGGCACAAACACTAGAACTCATTCAAAGGCTGAATACCTACATAATCAAATACTGCATCATCCAGTATTTCCATCAAGAAATATACAAAGCCAGTCTCTAGGTCCGGTAAATTACTTCAACTTTCTAAGAATATCCACAGATAGCGTCCTATAAAGAATGCTGCATTTTTAAAAATGCATGGTAAAATAATGAATGCTGATGTAAATCTCTAAAAGAAGGCTATTTCCTGCACTGGAGATAAAATTTTATCTGTGAAGAAATGACAAACAATGCTCAAAGGACTCCCTCACTCCTAGCCTCATAAAGCTTTGCAGCTTTCAAGTTTATCTAGAATATGCACTTGCTCCTACAGAACTGATAAAACACTTGCAAAAGGCAAATTCAATTTCCTAGTTAAAAATCAAATGGCCACGGAGGTTCTTAGTATAATAGTAGCCAGGTAAACCTTCTGCCCAGAATACTGTCATTAACATTATAGCTTTTAATCCAGCTATAATTACTTACCATCTTATAACACTGCCTCATTTAGAACTCAGTTATACCCAAACAGACATAACTAAAATTCAACCACTATTTATTTTAGCACCTTTACTAAAATATTCAGGAAAATTATCACAAGGATTGCCTCAAATCTGATTTTTCCACTGCTGAGTAGAATTTTAGGTTATACAACTGACCACTAGAGGGAGGTAATAAAGTTCTCTATCAATAACAGAACTGTTAATCTAGGAATAGACACACCCAAAGCCCCGCCAGGTCAGGCTGTAAAAAAAAAAGGCTGTGACCACCCAGTAACTGTAATTGTAAAGTACTGCCTTCAAGAAAACCATGTTCTGTAGCCTCTCGATTAATAATAAAAGACAGACTAATTTTAATCTTTCCTTCTCTGGTTGTAACAATAGCATAGGAGTCCTAGTGGTAGAGATAAGAACTGATTGCCTTAATTAAACTAACAAACATGATATATGCCCAAGTCTAAAATAAATTTTTATTCAATAAATTACAAAGTTCAAACTAACATTTTTCTTATTTCTCATAGCAATATCATGAGGCATTTTTTTTAAAAAAACAAAACATTAATAAGCCAAAAAAGTTTAGGTTTTTCTTTTTCTCACGCCTCACAATTCAGCTACATCATCACTCACACCTGCTCTTCAAAAACCACTTCACATTTTTTGTGTTTAAAAAAATTAGAGTCACATTCCTTAAGCATGTGTTGTACATGGTGATTTTGTTTCAAAAAGTACATGGAAAGGGGTAAAAAAAAAAGTGACTTTATAGTAGAGAAAACTAACAAACACTATCTGATCAAGGTCAACATCAACAGTGATTGGTCATATTAATAGTGTTTATTCTTAAAATATGATAAGAATGGCACTTTACCACTGTGTTCTTTCTCCCTAGAACCCCATCTAGTCATGAGAAAAACATCAGCCAAATCTCAGAGACATTGTACAAAATACCTGACTAGCACTTCTCAAAATTGTCAAGGTCATCAAAAACAAGGAAAGCCTGAGAAAAAATATCACCGCTAAGAGAGGCCTATGGAGACATGAGAACAATATGTGATACGGTGTCACAGGTGAGATCCTGGAACAGAAGAACAGTATTAGGTAAAAACTAAAAAATCTGGGGAAAAAATGGACTTATTAATGTGTCAACATTGGTCCATTAATTGTAACAAATGTACCTTGCTTCTATAAGATGTCAGTAGTGGGGGAACTGGGTATATGTGAATTTTCTGTACTACCTGCTTAACTTTTCTATGGATCTAAAACTGCTCCATCATCTATGACAAGCCTGCAGCCAACATCAGACTTAATGGGCAGAAGCTGGAAGCATTCCTCCTAAGAACTAGAACAAGACAAAGATGCCCACTCTTATCCCTCCTATTTAACATAGTACCGGAAGTCCTAGTCAGAGGAATCAGGCAGGGGGTGGGGAGGGGAAAGGGGTATCCAAACAGGAACAGAGAAAGTTAAATTATTCCTCTTTGTTGACAATAAGATTCTGTACCTAGAAAACCCTAGAAGTCTGTCAAAAACCTCTTCACACTGACAAATGACTTTGGTCAAGTCTTGAGATACAAAATCAATGCACAAAAAAAATCTCTATGCATTTCTATACAACACAACAAGCAGGCTGAGAACCAAATAAAAAAGACAACCTCATTCACAATAGTCACAAAAAATAAATAAAATAAAATACCTTGGCATCCACCTAACCAAAGAGGTAAAAGACTTTTACAATGAGAACTACAAAATGCTGCTCAAATAAATCAAGGAAACACAAACAGATGAAAAACATCCCATCCTCATGGACTGGAAGAATCATTATTGTCAAGAAGTCCACCCTACCCAAAGTAATCTACAGATTCAGTGCAATCTCTATCAAATTATCAGCATCATTTTTTAAAGACCTAGAAAAGGCAAAACAGAAATTTACATGAAAGCAAAAAGAGAGCCCCAAATAGCTAAAACAATCCTCAGCAAAAAGAACAAAGTTGGAGGCATCATATTTCCAGATTTCAAACTTTACTGCAAGGCTACTGTAACAAAGTCCGTATGGTACCAGAACAAAAATAGATACACAGAGCACTGGAACAGGACAGAGAATCTGGAAATAAAATCACAAACAATTCATCTTCAACAAAGCCCACAAAGCAAATATTGAAAAAAAGGATCCTATTTAGCAAATGGTGCTGGGAAAACTAGCTAACCACATGCAGAAAACTGGACCCCTACCTGTCACTATATACAAAAATTGACTCAAAATGGATCAAAGACTTACATGTAAGACCTCAAACTATAAGAATCTTAGAAGAAAACTAGAGGACACCCTCTTGGACACCAAAGAAGGCAATGAGTTCATGGCCAAGTCTTCAAAAGCAAATGCAGCAAAAGCTAAAATTAACAGATGGGACCTTATCAAGCTAAAAAAACTTTTGCTTAGGAAAAAATACCATCAAGAGTGTAAAGAGACAACCCAAAGAATGGGAAAAAATATTTGCAAGCTATGCATCCAACAGAGGCCTAACACCCAGGATCCACAAGGAACTCAAACCAATTGACAGGAAAAAAAAATAATAGTCACTCCATTAAAAAGTAGGGAAATGCCAAGTGCAGTGGTTCAAGCCTGTAATCCCAGCACTTTGGGAGGCCGAGGTGAGAGGACTGTCTGTGTTCAGGGGTTTGAGACCAGCCTAGGCAGCCTGGTGAGACATCATCTCTACAATAAATCAAAAAATAAGCCAGGCATGGTAGTGCACGCCTATAGTTCCAGCTTCCTGGAAGGCTGAAGCAGAAGAACTGCCTGAGCCCAGAAGGTGAGACTGCAGTGGCCGTGAGCATGCCACTGCACTCCAGCCTGGGCAACAGAGTGAGACTCTGACTCAAAAAAAAAAAGTGGGAAAGGACAAGAACAGATACTTCTCAAAGAGAGGCATTCAAGCAACCAACAAACATGAAACACTGCTCAGCATCAACGATTATCAGATAAATGCAAATTAAAACTACAATGAGATAACCCCTCAGGATGGCTGTCACTAAAAAAATCAAAAACAACAGGTGTTGGTGAGGCTGTGGAAAAAGGGGAATGCTTCTACACTGTTGGTGAGAATGTAAACTTGCTCAACCTTGTGGAAAGCAGTGTGGCATTTTCTCAAAGAACTAAATATTGAACTACCATACAATCCAGCAATCTCACTTCTGCGAATATACCCAGAACATAAACTGTTCTACCAAAAAGACACCTGCACATGGATGTTCACTGTAGCACTATTCACAACAGCAAAAACATGGAAGCAACCCAGATGCCCATCGAAAGTTGACTGGATAAAGTGGTACATATACACAATGGAATATTACACAACCATAAAGAAGAACAAATGATGTCCTATAAATTAAAGCAACATGAATGCAGCTTGAAACCATCCTTCTAAGTGAGTTATCATAGAAACAAAAAATGGAACACCACATGTTCTCACTCATAAGCAGGCCCTAAACATGGGGCACACAAGCACAAAGATGGGAACGACAAGTGCTGGGCACTGCTAAAGAAGGGAGGGAAGGAGAAGATATAAGGCACACACTACCATCCATTGGGTACCACGTCCACTACCAGGACAGAGGGCCTGCTAGAAGACCAAACGCCTCCTCACACAATCAATTTGTGTAGCAAACCTTCACGTGTACCCCATAGCTCTAAAATTAAAAAAAGTAAAAAATTAAAAACTGCTCTAAAAAAAGTCAATTTAGGAAAGAAAGAGAGAAAAAGAGAGAGAGAGGAAGGAAGGAAGGAAGGAAGGGTGAGAAGGAGGGAGGGAAAAAATATTAAGGAGAATGCTGGTACTTCAACCAACCCAAGCTAAAAAGTATTTAATGGGGCTGAGCTCAGTGGCTCAGCCTGTAATCCAGTGCTTTGGAAGGCTGAGGTGAGTGGATTGCCTGAGCCCACAGGTTCAAGACCTACCTGGGCAACTTGGCGAGACCTCATCTCTACAATAAATCAAAAAATTAGTCAGGCGTGGTAGCGCGCGCCTGTAGTTCCAGCTGCTTGGAAGGCTGAGGCAGAAGGATCGCCGGAGCCCGGCAGGTCGAGGCTGCGGTGGCCAGGAGTGGCCGCTGCACTCCAGTCTGGGCGACAGAGTGAGACTCCAACTCAATAAAAAAAAAAAAAAAAGTATAATGGAAAACAGCTATGCCCCCCAAATGTCTAGCAAATAACACAAAATGAAAGCAACAAGACAACCTCTGCCACCTGTCCTTCACCCTGCCATCTGAGTCTTCAATAATTGCCTGAAACTTGACAGTTCAGGGGCAGAAGAGATTCTCCTTTCACAGTCAACAAGTGACCCAAGCTTTAAAAAAACCAAGCTCTGCTTTGATAGTGAGAAATGTTGTAGCTTGAGTTGGAAGGCTGGAAACTCAGGCAGAATTTTTATTTTGCAATTTTTATCCAGAAATAGAATTCCTTCTCCTTGTGGGGACCTCAGTCTTTGCTCTTAAAGCCTTCAACTGATTGGATAAAGTTCACCCGTATTGTGGAGTATATTCAACTTTCCTCCAAGTCTGTTGATTTAAATGCCAATCACATATTTTAAAAAATACCAGCCGGGCTCGGTGGCTCAGCCTGTAATCCTGCGCCTTTGGGAGGCTGAGGTGAGTGGACTGCCTGAACCCGCGGGTTCGAGACCCGCCTGGGCAAGTGAGACCTCATCTCTACAATAAATCAAAAAATTAGCCAGGCGTGGTAGCACATGCCTGTAGTTCCAGCTGCTTGGAAGGATGAGGCGGAAGAATCGCCGGAGCCCAGCGGGTCAAGGCTGCGTTGGCCGGGAGTGGCCGCTGCACTCCAGTCTGGGCGACAGAGTGAGACTCCAACTCAAAAAAAAAAAAAAAAAATACCTCCACGGCAACACCTAGACTGATGTTTGGTCAAAAAATGGGGTACAATAATTTAGTCAAGTTGACACATAAAATAAGCCATCTCACATCCCTATCATAATGCATGCATTTTCAGCCTCCAGCCTGTCCTGCAGATTTCTGGTTTGCCAGCCCCCACACTCACAAGAACCAATTATTTAAACTAAATCCCCATTTCTCCTTTATCTTTCTCTCTCTTTCTCCCTCTTCCTCACACTGTTTCTCTGGAGAACCCTAACTAATAAAGGTTGTGCCAACAAAAAAGTGGGGAAGCCATGGTAGTTTAAACCTGAAGAAGACGATTGCCAATGGGAATAAAGAAAAAGGACCCTAACAATTAAAGTGACAATATTTGGAATTTATTCTTCTAAGATGAAACATGGGCCCTATGGGAAAGAGGGTCAGGGGGAACAAAACAATCCTCTGATGATCAGAAATAACACACTAGCACTTCTACTTATATCTATTTTTCTCTAATACCTTATGTTGATTTTTCTTTTTTTTTTTTTTTTTTTTGAGTTGAAGTCTCACTCTGTCACCCAGACTGGAGTGCAGTGGCACGCGCCCGGCCACCGCAGCCTCGACCTGCTGGGCTCCGGCGATCCTTCCACTCAGCCTTCCAAGTAGCCAGAACTACAGGAGCGCACTACTACGCCCGGCTAGTTTTTGATTTATTGTAGAGATGAGGTCTCACCAAGTTGCCCAGGCAGGTCTCGAAGCCGCGGGCTCAAGCAAATCACTCACCTCAGCCTCCCAAAGGCGCAGGATTACAGGCTGAGCCACCGAGCCCGGCCTATTTTGATTTTTCTATGCTTCGGAAAATATATAATATAAATACATAGTGCATGAATATATTTATTAACAGATATACACACATTAAGGACATGTGCTCCAAAGTTTGTTCTAATGGGAGTGGTTAATTAAACAAAGACATTTAAAAACAAATGGAAATGGCATAGCAGACAATACTAAGGGCATGATTGAGAAATTGATAAAGCAGCCCACTGAGCCCCAAGAGAGGCGGAACAGTCTTTCCCAATCATCTTATGAACTGGCTCGTTATGGTCCAAGTAGACAGCTATTATCAGCTGAGGGGACTCAGAAGACTGACTTCAAAGCCTAACAGTACAGATGTGCTCTGGGGTATGTCTGGGCTACGGAGAGGGCAGAATGGAGAGGTGGCAACACTTCACACTTTTGCAACTCCACTAATAAATTCTTAGAGGCAGTGTGCTCTTATTAAAGACCTCTGAGCCAGGAATCACAAGTCTTAGATTTCTGTTTCAGATCCACAACTCTTTAGCTATGCGAACTTCACAAGTCACTAACTTCTTTGAGCATCAGTCTCTCTGTAACAGGGGAGCTGCACCTTAAAAGCTTAGATCATTCACACCTTTCTGTCTTCCTGCACCACTCTCTTTCTTCCTATCTTCTTATCACATTTTGCTGCCATTAGCACTAGTTCGATATAGCCAGCAAAGGTGCGGAAGCAGGGTGATGGATTTGGAGAATGGAGAGTGGCTTACCGTTACATAGAGAAAAGACCAAGAAGAGAAATGCTGCTTACCCTTTCTGAGGAGTACAAGAGTTGAATGGCATTAGCACTGCATCTGCTGCCTAGACACAGATGGTTCACTGTGCAGGGTCACCTGACTCCTTCAGCATCCACTGGACTAAAGGTGGCCCCGGGCAGGATTCGGCCTCATAGGCCTTCAGGAGCCTCGACCTGCTTTGCCTTGTAAACACATTGTACAGCAGGTAGTGAGGGGCTGTTCTTGTCATCTGAACCCAAACACCTACTATGGCTACAAACAACAGTCGTTGAAAAGGGAGTAGGAAGACAAGAATCCTTCCTTGGCTGAAATAACTGGCAGTCTCCAGGCTCTCTTAATGGACCATTCCTCAAATGGCAAAAGGTTTGGCTGCCTCCCAGCTTTGCCGTGTCAGAGTAGAAGAAAGTGGTTTTCTACAACAATTAAACCTGAGTCTCCCCTGGCTCCTTACCACTCTTCCCTCCACCCCCGCTATTCCCTAGCCACAGAAATCTCAACAGGAGGCACGTGTTGCAAAGACATAAAAGAGCAAAGAACTATCATTACTTTAGCATCATGATGACTATCGTGCCTTCCGATTAAAAAAAAAAAAATCACATCACAAGAAAACAAACGTCAGGCATCCTTTTATAGTTTTAGAGAAAATCTTTGACTGAGCCTTTGCTATAGGGCTCATAAATTCATATTCCCTGCAACTGATTACGCTGCTCTACCATTAGTACCTGTGGGACGTTAATCTTAATGTACTTAACTCAGCAACAGATAAATTTGTCTAAAGTTATGAAACTGTGACAAGCCATAGCCTTATAATCATTTATTTGTCAACGAGAAAAATAAGCTTGAAGATTTCATGGCAGCTTAACAGAAAGCTATCTTCAAGATAAATGAGGTTTATTATTAACATAAATAACACGACAGCATTAAAGTACCAAAGAATGAATCATGAGGAATGGAAAAAGTAGTAAAAAATGAAAAGGCAATTATGACTCACAAATTTCTTTCCCTAGCCCTGGGCACTCATACAAGTTCTGTGATGTCTCCTATCTGCAAATGTTTAATGGACATTTCCTTTCAGATGTCTTCTTGTCATCTCAACATGAATATTTCTAAAACTGACATCAACTCGCATCAAAGAAGCCCCCTTACTGAACTCTTAATAGTTAAGTTCCAACTCCCAGGCTTAAGACTGGGACCCTCACCTCTTCATCTCCATCTCAACACGGTCTCTCCTGGCCCCCAGAATTTACATTACAAATACAAAGCACAACTAGTCTTTCTCTTTTACACAACTTTCAGTATATTTCCTCTGTTCACAAATCTCTGATTTTCTTTATTTCCCACCCATCCTGAACTTAAATTTCTCTAACCCCATTATTCTCCGCCCTAACTATTCCCCAGATGCTCAGACTATATGTGATCCGGACTCCTCACAACATCTCACCATTCTGCTTATGTTCCACTTACCTGAAATGCCTTTTCCCACCCTGTCCCGACATCCATCCAAAGCCTACCTATCCTCCTAGGTCTTGGAGGTCATTTGATGATACAAAGAGAGACAGACTAGAGATGGAGATTCGAGATGACAGAGCTGAAAGGAGTTTGTGGGGTATGATGGGAGATGAAGACAGAGACAGAACTTGAACCAGCAGATATGGAGGGAAAGGAAGAGGAAAAAAGGGTAATGACTAGGATTTTCACAGAGAGCGCTTATCAAAAGTAAGGTAAGTTCAGTTTTAGGTAAGAGTTTAATTTTACACAGACAGTCAAACTAGGGCCCCATTAGTGAGAGATGTAGAACTAGCACTGCCTTAGGAGGGGCTAAAGGTACAGGTAGCCAATACCCCTAGAGAGATGTCACCATGGATCAAGTCTTGAGAGAAACTGACAAAGGGCCAAGGACTGAGCTTTGAAAAATGATGACATGATGAAAAGGGGAATCTCAAATACGCATGAAGACACCTAGAAAATTCCAGACTGTTGTTAGGACAAAAGAGAAAAGCCTTTCTAGAATAAGGTGTGGTGATCAGTGGTGTCAAGACTACCTACACTAGCAGCAAAGCTATGATAGTTGGAAAGAAACAGAGGAAAATAAAGGCAGACAGAGACTTTGGATCTATTGTTTTTAAGATCACTGAGATGGCAGTTCCAAAACAGTGAAAGGCACAGAGGCATCAGGATAAAATAAGTGAGGAAAGGTCAACCATCCAATAAGGTGGGCAGGATTCTCAGAAAACAGAAATTAGAAGGTAGCTGAAATCAGTATGCTCAAGTGTGAGCAAAATTCACCTCTGATTTTAACATTCTTTTTTATCTATTCTTTTAAGGATAAAAAGCAAAATCTGAAAGAATCACAGGCTGCAATAAATTTTGATACATCATAAGAATTCAATGTAACCTACAGACTCCAATGCAATTGAATCTAAAAACCATTATTTCTGCCAGCCTATAGTCATTAAGAACTTTCCTCTGAGCTAGGCCACTACATAGGACAGATTCACGAGGAAAAGATGCCATCAAGAAAAGATTCTGGTTGGGCACAATGGCTCATGCCTGTAATCCCAACATTTTGGGAGGCTGAGGCAGGAGGACTGCTTGAGGCCAGGAGTTCAAGACTAGCCAGAGCAGCATAGTGAGACCCTGCCTCTACAAAAATAATACAAAAACTAACCAGGCATGGTGGCACACACCTGTAATCCCACCTACTCAGGAGGCTGAGGTGGGAGTATCCCTTGAGTCGGGGAGTTTGAGGATGCAGTGAGCTATGATTGCACCACTGTACTCCAGCCTGGGCAACAGAGCAAGACCCTGTCTCAAAAAAAAAAAAAAAAAATCCTAATTTCTGTGTTCTAGTTTTGCTTAATAGCTTTCCTCAGTCCCAAAGAAAACCAACTATAGAGTTGTAGCAGGTCTCAACAGAGGCTGAGTTTCAGAAGCCAGGTATCTCACTCAGTCACACTCCTTCACAAACAAACACTTGTCCTCAGAGCACTCAGAGAGGGCTACAAAATGAGAAGAAAAAAAGGAGGGAGGGTTATGTCTCAACCACCCTTATGATACTGGAGATCGAAAGAAAGAAGATATTGAGCACTGGAATAAAAAGAAAAAAGGTAACTGGATGTGAAACATTTGAGTAACAAAATGGGTCATTAAATAACTGAAAGTCATTAACAGAGAAAGCATCATCTCCATACCCACTCTTAATTATATGAAGCAGCCCATTCATCTGCAGATAAATTGAGATTTAGTATAGATTATTTACAGGTGCTGTTGCACTTTAAGATGTCATCGTCAATATATTATGCAGCTGTTGTTCAGAGGACATTCAAGGTGTTGACAGATAAAACAGCGATAAAGTACTGAAAGCATGGAATGGAAAATAAATTATTTGAAATTCTATCTCTAGCTGTCACCTACTCGTTATGTTTGCCTAAACTTAATTATGTATTATCTTATATAGGTAAAAGAGAAATAGAAGAATGTGTTAGAGGGTTTCAGAGCAACTTCATCCACTAACAAGATTAATATCAAAAAGTACTCCTAGTGTTCTTAGGGCTCAGAATCTTTCATTTAAAAAGCACGAGTTATCTGTAATACGTAAAAAGATTTTCCTTCAAACAGAATGATCACCTTTAAATGCCAATTAATTTCCTTTTGTTTAAATTGCTGGCTTCTTAGGAACAGGGCATTGTAACAGTATTGTTCTGCTTTTCTCCCAAAAATGAAGCTTCCTTTAGAAAATTCACTATGAAAAGTTGGAAAAGACTTGCTAGAGCAGGCATTTAAGTCACAGAAAAGAAAAAGTGCATCATTTTTAAATATTTTATAATTAATGTATGATCGGAAGCAATTAAAATTGATTCTTTGACACCAGTTTCTTGGTTTTTCAGGAATTATCCTGCCTCTTCTTTAAAAAAAGAAAAAAAAAAGAAATCTGAATTGTGGGTTATGGCTGCAGTTAAATTGCTGCAACTTAAATTCTCTATACATCATTTATTATTTTGTTAAAATGAAGGCTAACTAAAGAGACTGTCAAAGGGTTCTTGGTGTTACAGAATGTAAGTCATTTATAGATCGGATCTGTTCATTCTATGCAGTGAATTGGTGAATAATGGCTGCAATCCTCCCCACTCTCATTCCCAAATGAGAGCCACAATTGACAAAAGAGTTCTGAAATAATGACAGCATTCATCTCAACATTTATTGAGCACCGACAGTATTTAGGGTTTTAATGTTCACTGCTTCAGACATTGGAAATACAAAAACCTCAAATCCTGTTATAAAAATAATCTAGGGTGTAAATAAATAAAAAAATATGAAATTTATAGCCCAATAAAAGAAAAAGATGAGTGAAAAGTGTTAGTGCACAATAAAAATGACAGAGGATGTTGTGGGTATTTTTATTGATTTAATAAGCACTGATGTTACATTCTCTGCCAAGCACTGGGTTTTTTTTTTACAAATATTACTTCACTCAGTCCTCATTACCATCTTTATAGCAGTGGACTCCATGACTATCATCAATACCCCATTTTAACAAGAAGAAAGTGGAGGTACGGAAGGTGAAGTAACCTGCCCAGGGTCCATTGCATACGTGACAGAGCCCAGACATAATAGATGCAAGTAGTGTGGCTCCCCCACCCTATGACACACAGTTACTCTGTATGTTCCAAAATCTTTCCAGAGACTATTTCTTGCTTTTGTAATAGTGTAACACACTAGAAAGGCTGATCTTTCTTTTACAGCTGAGATTCAGAGAGCCCAGGTGGCTATTCCAGGAACTGAACTAAAAGTGTGGTTCACCCACAGCAGGTGAGCAGTTGGTGTACTAATCACATCTGGGGTTGCATATTCTCTGTTTCTTTCCCTGGTTTTTCTTGTCTCTACCGAGAACTCTGCTTTAAGCTTTGTGAGAACACTCACACTGTGAGATCTACCCTACTCAGTCTTCTCCAACCTTCTCGCCCCTGAAATTTAAAGATAGCTAATAATGCTTTCCATGATAGAAAGCCAAGTCATCTCCATAGTCGCAACCTTAAATGTCTCCAGGAAGTGGGAACAAGGAGAGCTGTGAAAAACAGAAGAAGCGGGGCTCTGCCCCGAGAAGTTTAAATTCCACAATTTATAAAACACAGTGCCAGCTGGAGCCATCCTTAAGTCCAGCCCAAAGGCTGTTAGCAACACCGCAAGCGCATCACTAATATTCTAACACTAAGGTCACCGGCCTCCCAGAGAAAATAAAGCCATCAGAAGAACTGTCTTTGCTTCCCGCCAGGACCTGCCACTAGTCTTTCCTCTCTGCTCCAGATGTGATGGTGGAGGTGTCCACCCTCTTTTCTAAGTGTAAACACCTGCTCCACTCTGCCACAACCCACCCACTCACTCAAGGGTCTTTGGTCCACCAGTTCTTTTCTCTTCTGAGCCTTTGACCTGGTCTCCCTCTCTGCTGGTTCCTTCTCACCACCACATAAGTATGCCTAGCATTTTCTTCACTTAAAAAAAGACTTCCTTGATCCCGCATGTTCTCCGACTACTTTCTCTTGACAGCAGACTCATTCAGAAATATATCTTTACTCCCAATCACCACCTCTTCTCTGCTCACTTCCTCCACAATCCACTGAAGTCTGTCTCTCCTCCCCATCACTTTAGGGAAACTGCTCACCACATTTCCAGCTAAATGGCCTGGGCATAATGGCCTACTGCTCTGCGGCATCTGATATCCTGGGCCCATCCTTCTCGTACCGCCCCTTTCAGTGCACTCCAGGATGTCACACTCTCTGGCTCCCTCCCGCTTCGACGGCCATTCCATCTCTGGCTCCTTTACTGCTTCTCTTTCCCTGATGTTCCTTAAGTGCTAGTTCTATCAGGTTCCACCCTCATCCTCTCCTTGTTTCCCTGAGCATATTCCTATTGACTGATATTATCTACTGCCATGTCTTCAGCTGTCACCTAGATGCTCAGAACCCAAAATCAGCAAAATCATCAAAATCTATGTCCTGATGTTAGATTCCTTTATTCAACTGCCTAGTGAAATACCTACAGTGGGATATTTTAAAGTTAGCATTTCACAGCGGAATTCTCTCCTCCACCCATTAGACTGTGCCTTCCTCTTTGTTTGATGGTACCCAAGCCAGAAATCTCCTCCATCATCCTCTTCCCTTGCAAACAACCATGAGCTATGTCCTGCCATTTCTACTTCCGTAAAATCTCCCAAATTTATTCATGTGGCTGATTCCTATCACCCATGCCTTAGTTTAAAGAACCATAATCTATCACTAGACTTACTGCCCAAGTCTCTTAACTAGTCTCTGGCATCTCCAATTCATTCTCTACCTTGCAGTTACATAGTACAAATCTGCTCCTTGAACGCTCCTTACTGTCCATGGGATACAGTCCACATTCCTTAACACACAGTACACTAAAAGAATATGACTTTCTACAGCCTTTGTAAGTATGACAAATTTGGTTTATTAGATACTAACTGTTTCAGGTATGCTGGTGATAACAATTATAGTAATAATCTTTTTTTTTTTTTTTTGAATTGGAGTCTCACTCTGTTGCCCAGACTGGAGTGCAGTAGCTGCTCCCGGCCACCGCAGCCTCGACCCGCTGGGCTCCGGCGATCCTTCCGCCTCAGCCTTCCAAGTAGCTGGAACTACAGGCGCGCGCTACCACGCCCGGATAATTTTTTGATTTATTGTAGAGATGAGGTCTTGCTTGCCCAGGCGGGTCTCGAACCCGCAGGTTCA
>CAUYQG010021604.1:0-23600 GCA_963574415.1 Tarsius wallacei
AACACTTCTACACTGTTGGTGGGAGTGTAAATTGGTACAGCTTCTATGGAAATCAGTGTGGCCATTCCTAAAAGCTCTAAAAATCAACCTTCCATATGACCCTGCAATCCCCCTACTGGGAATACACCCTGAAGAACCCAAATCACTCTATAAAAAAGATACCTGCAAATGTATGTTTATCGCAGCATTGTTCACAATCACAAGATCATGGAACCAACCATGCTGTCCATCAAAAGAGGACTGGATTTTAAAAATGTGGTACATATACACAATGGAATATTACGCAGCTGTAAAGAAGAACAAAATCATGAACTTTGTAGCAACTTGGATAGAATTAGAGTTTATAATACTGAGTCATCTCTCACAGAAACAAAGATCTGAGTATCACATATTCTCACTCATAAGTAGACCTTGAACAACTACCGTAATACTATACCAAAAGCATTGACAGTGGTGGGAAACTATGGGGGGGGGCAGGGAGAGGAAGGGAGATGGGATTAACGGTAGTCAATATCTGTCTGGGGACAGGGGGCACACCTCATCAACAAGGGTACCTGCACAATGCATACTTGTATACCTAACCCTTAACTGTACCCCACAATTTTAAAATAAAAAATATGTTAAAAAAAAAGATAAGCCAGCCGGGCTTGGTAGCTCAGCCTGTAATCCCGCGCCTTTGGGAGGCTGAGGTGAGTGGATTGCCTGAGCCCGCAGGTTCAAGACCCGCCTGGGCAAGCGAGACCTCATCTCTACAATAAATCAAAAAATTAGCCGGGCGTGGTAGGCTGAGGCGGAAGGAACGCCGGAGCCCAGCAGGTCGAGGCTGCGATGGCTGGGAGCGGCCACTGCACTCCAGTCTGGACGACAGAGTGAGACTCCAACTCAAAAAGAAAAAAAAGATAAGCCTAAGTAGGATAAACTTTCTTTTGATTAATTCAGAGCCAACTGATGAGGAACATTAATGACACTTACAAACTTCTTTCATCTTATAAAGCAACAATTACGAAGTGATAGCCTTTACAAGTTCTATTCATAGTCAAGTCAGGATGAGTAGATGAAGGGATTATAACACAAGAAGAATATTCACAAGGGGGTAGAAATCTTGGGGGTCATTTTAAAATTCTGCCAAAGAAAACAACCTTCAAGTTCCCTTGGGAGGATTAACTGAGTTACAATAAGTTTAAAACATTTAGTGCCTAAATTGTTATGTAACTTTTACCACTATTATTTTCCATAGACTGGATTTCTTAGAAGGAGACAGTGGGTCTAAATGACCTGTCCAGTTATTGTGTTCCTGTGCTGAAAGTTGAAATTAAACTCCCCTGATCTGTTCAAGCTTTCCCTCTTCATGCTACATTCCCAGTATCATTTGGCCTAGGATGACTTTTCTGAATAATGTTTCTCCCTGCAGCTATTTCTTCTGCATCTAAAGCAGCTATTTCAGAAGAAATAGTGCCTTCTTTTCTTCGCCTTGAATCCATGGGTAACAAACCTCTTCATGGGGCCATGGCAGTGGGTGGGTTCTTCCATTTATTTAGACCTCAAATTGTGCACAGAGGGTGAGAGAAGGGAGTCACAGCAATATGTCCAAGCTACAGACTTTGTTTGTAAAAATCATTGAAGATGTACAGTGCTGTCTTAGAAGGGGTCAGTCAACTAGACCCAGGAGTAGATACTATCTAGAAGAGGTTGAGGTTTTCAAAGCCACTTCTTCTCCCCTACAAGGTATAAATCACAGTTTAAGTCTGTAGGCTGGCTGGTCCTGTTAGGTGATCTGGTTCACTAAAATAAATATTATACAAAACTCCCACAGTCAATTTGGGGAAGAAAATTCTTTATTTTGACCTCATATCTAATTAGGTTCAGTAGCATATTATGCAATCTGAAGGCTGCAACTTATATACCTTGACATACCAGATCTCTCTTTTGTGCACATTTTAGCAGGATGTCTCTAAACAGAAACTTTAAAATAATAATAATCTGGCCAGACAGAGTGGCTCAGCCTGTAATCCTAGCACTTTGGGAGACTGAAGTGAAAGAGTTGCCTGAGCACGGGGTTTCAAGACCAGTCTGGGCAACTTGGTGAGACCTTGTCTCTACAGTAAATCACAAAAACTAGCCAGGTGTGATGGCACGTGCATGTAGTTCCAGCTACTTGGAGGGCTGAAGCAGAAAGATCATCTAAGCCCAGCAAGTCAAGGCTGTGGTGGTTGTGAGCATGTCACTGCACTCCAGCCTGGGTGACAAGAGTGAGACTCCAACTCAAAATAATAATAATAGTAATGATGATGATAAGTAATCCATCCCCACCCAGTTGCTTTCTTCCTCAGGGAGTAACTGATTTGCTGGGAAGACATGCAGTGACAGTCCCTGGAAGGCCTGAAACCACTGGGTTTAGAGTTTCTGGGAGTTGATTTCTCATGTCAGTGGTGAAAAACATGTATGAGGAGCAGAAACTATGTAGAATAGTAACCCAAGTATCTATATTTTGAAATTTTGAAATCACATGCTACTACTAAGTACCTTTACCATGTGCATTCATTTTCTAGGACTACCATAATGAACTACCACAGTGACTTCAACAATATAATTTTTTTTTTTAATTTGGAGACTAGAAGTTCAAGATCAAGGTGTCAGTAGAGTTGGCTTCTTCTGCCCTTCTCCTTGGCTTGCAGATGGCTTTCTTCTCCTGTGCTTTCACATGGTTTTTCCCCTATGCGTGCATATCCCTGATGTTTCTTCCTCTTCTTATAAAAACACCATCATATAGAGCTAGGGTCCCAGTCCCATATGGCCTCGTTTTACCTTAATAACCTCTTTATAGGCCCTATCTCTAAGTACAGTCATATCCTGAGATCCTGGGAGTGTTAGGACTTCAACATAAGAATTTTGAGGGGATACAATTCAGCTCATAACACCATGTATTTACAGAGTGCATCAGGTTCCTATCTTATTGTTAAGGTAGAGGGAAGATGAATACTGCTGGCATGTAATGCATACTCTCCCTATCCTTGGTCAGACTTGATGTGAATTCTACCCTGTGAAACAAATTACTGCGTGGACCAAAGGTGACAACATATTGATTTCTGTTGCCTGGGGACATGTAGGGGTGGGCCTCTGGAAAGATAGACTCATTTTTTTTTTTACTTTACATATTTTTATTTTATTTTATTTTTATTATTATTATATATAAGATGTGGGGTACAATTCCGGGTTAGGTATACAAACGTTGATTATGTAGGTACTCTTGTTGATGAGGTATGCCCCTCCCTCCCCTAGCAGTTTCCATCAACTGACAATCCCACCCCCCCCGACAGTTTAATAATTAGGTGATCAAAAACAAAGTGCAGATTCGAGGTGCTGTTTACTTTGTTTCTTTTGTTCATTGATGTATCCCTATCATCGTGAAAGGTACCGATACTTAGTAGAAGTTCAATAAATAGTTGTCAATGAATAAGGACAGGTAATTGAAAGGAGGCAGGGAAGTAAATAAAAGAGTGAAGTGGTGTCATAGCCAAACTTGGCCTGCTTTACAATTTTTACACGAGATTCGCCTTCCAGAACATGTTAAAAATAGTAACAGCATTGCATTGTAGTATATCATTTCCCCCTAAAATCTGCATGTCTTTTTTATTTATTTATTTTCATTTTTATTGGTATATAGTATTTTTACATATTTGTGCTGTACATGTAATATTTTGTCGCATGTGTAGAATATGTGATGACCAAGTCAGGGTATTTATGATATCTGTAACTTTGAGCATTTATTGTTTCTATGTGATGGGAACATTTCAAGACCTCTCTTATAGCTATTTTGAAATATATGATACATTGTTGTAAACTATAGTCTCCTACCCTGCTATTAAACATTAGAACTTATTCCTTCTATCTAACTATATGTTCGTGTCCATTAACCAATATTTCTTCAGCTCCCCTCCTGGCCTCTGCTATCTGCCATTCTACTCTCCACCTCCATGAGATCAACTTTTTTTAGCCCTCACATTTGAATTAGAACCATTGTCTTTCTGCTCCTGGATCATTTCATTTAACATAATAACCTCCAGTTGCATGTTGCTGCAAGTGACATGATTTCATTCTTTTTTATGGTGAGGTAGTATTCTATCAAATATATACATAACATTTTCTTTATTCATTTGTCCATTGATGGACACAGGTTGATGCCACATCTTTGCTATTGTGAGTTGTGCTGCAATCAAAATGGGGGTTTAGGTATCCCTTTGATATACTGTAAAGTCTACATACCTTTTAAAAATGTAGTCACTGTTTAATCTCAACAAAATATTTAGTAAAAGTTCATTAAAAACTTATGAAATGAATTAGAAGTTCCCTATGTTGGGATTGTTTAATTACTATTATAATGAATGTTATCCCATAAGCTTATAAAAATAGTTCTCACCGAAATTGAAACCCTGCTCTATTCTTTCTAACATTCTGCAAAACTGAAAAGACCACTTGACAGTATCTTGCTTATATAACATTGTTTTTCACCTTCTCCTTTCCTGTTGCCAGTGTCCTCTTTTCTTGAAAATAAAAAATATGGTTCTTTAACACTCTTTTAAAAAATCATTTACAGTAGTCCCCCTTATATGTGGGGGATATGCTCCCAGACCCTGAGTGGCTACCTGAATCCTTGAAAAGCGAAACCACAAATATGGGAGAGGGGACTACTGTATACTTGTGATTTATTTAACTACTACTTTATTAAACCACGTGACAATAATGTCCAACCTCATGTCATCACAGGAATCTTCTTTATAGTATTCCTGAGAAATGAATAAATACATGTCTCTTCTTGAACAATTCCAGTGACAGGCAAGTCACTTCCCTGAAAGCCAACATATTCATATATACTGAGCCAGTCTAAACATTAGAAAAGCTTTTCCATTCACTCTTCTTACAGCTATATCCTATGGCATCTACTCAATGGTCTTGATTATGCCTATTGTAACCACATAGAAGTTAAGTCATTTCTTTTAACTTTCTTTTCTCTTGAGAACTTCTATTTATATTTTTCTTCAGTTTTATGTTCCACATTCTTTTTGTTTGTTTGTTTTTATGTCATGTTGCTAAATTTTATAGAACAATGAGAACAGAATATATAAGGACCATGAAAATTTTGGGAGCTAGGAATAACTAGGAAGATTATATAATGTAGTCAGTATATTTATCATGGGAAAAAGGAGTCCCAGAGCATTAAAATACACACACAAAGTTAAAGCCCTAATTAATTGGGAGCAGGAATTAGAGCGCATGTTTCTATGGTCTACTTTCCACTATGACAGGTAGCTTCTAGTTTTCAGTGCAGTCATGTTTTCAAACTGTATATATTAACTTCATTCTCACAACTTCTATGCAAGATAGGACATATTTTTAAATCTTCAATAGGTGAGAGACTAAGACTCAGTGGATTTTTTTTTATAAGGAAAGAACTTTATTTAACAGAACTATAACAAGAATCCATGTCTTCCAGCCTCTAATTCAATATTAATTGAATAGTTTATTAAAAAATTAAGAACCTGACTGGTTGTGGTGGCTCAAGTCTGTAATCCCAGTACTTGGGGAGGCAGAAGTGGAAGGAACACTTGAGGCCAGGAGTTTGGGACTAGCCTGGGCTACATAGCGAGACTTCATCTCTACAAAGAATAAAAAAGTAGCTGGGTATGGTGGCATAAAGGACTTTGACATGAAATTTGTAACACAATTTAAAATGAAAATACAGTCTAATGTCTAGAGTCCTAGGTATTCAGGAGGCTGATGCTGAAGGATCATCTGATCCCTGATTGTGCCACTGCACTTCAGCCTGGGAGACAGAATGAGACTGCCACACACACACACACACACACACACACACACACACACACACACCCATAGAGAGAGAGAGAGAGAGAGAGAGAGAGAGAGAGAACAAAAAAACCCAAACAAACCTTCCTCTAAAAATTTGATAGATAGATTATGCCTCACTGAGAGAAGACTTACCTGAAAAGAACTCACTAAAGAGGCTATTGACAGAGCAGTACTGCAAAGCAGGGAGAAGCAGGCTGAACACCTTGGACTTATTTTTCATCTTTCCCTCAGTCTCTTACTTTTATATCTCATTAGCCAAATCTACCCAGAAACTAGGAGCATGGGAGCTTATTGGTGTACAGGGAAGAAAAGAGTACTGGTTGGGGGTGGAGCAGAAAATAACCAGCATAGGTCAAGAGTAGAAGGAGATCAATAAAAACAAGTACCTTCAGTCTGACTCCCTTTATAGCTAGTAGTTAACAACTTGATGCTTTTAACAGCCTTAGAAAACTTGAAATGATGGGGCGATATTCTAGATATGAAATATCCTAGAACCTATAAAACAAAACATTTAAAAGAAAGAAGTGAATATATTTTGTTGTTAAAATCACTCTAATAAGAAAAACTGTGCTAAGATGTTTACTATGTCTCTGTTGATAAATAAAACTTGTCTAGTCTCTTACCTGGCCTAAAATGAGTGAGCCTGCCTGATTATATTCAACCCAATCTATAGTTCCTTTCTGGCTCCTTTTCAAATTCTGTTATAAGCACCTCACTGAACTTGAACCTGTCCTAGACATTAGACTTTATTTTCATTTTAAATTGTGTTACAAATTTCATGTCAAAGTCCTTTATTCCTCCATCCCCTACTCATTCTGGCTTTATCAATATACCCCACCTCCAAAACACATGAATTGTTGTCCTAGGGTAACTAGAACAATATTAGAATTTTTCAATCTCAGGGCTAGTTACATTTTGAGCCAGATAATTATTTGTTGGGAATGAGGATTAACCTGTGCATTGTAGTTGTTTAGCAGCATGCTTGACCTCTGCTCACTAGATGCCAGTAGTACTGCCCCAACTGTGATAAGCAAACATGTCTCTGTACATTGCCAAATGTCCCCAGGGGGTAAATTGTCTGTCTGAGAATACCTTCTTTAAATGTTAGAGAAAGGAAACCCAGAGATCAAATTTATTTGACCACACCCAAACTTCTCCAGCGGCTTTGTGTTTGCAATGATCCTAGCTAGGCCAATTAAGTCCAAATAAAATGAGGCAAAGACCATAAACTGCTTAAAAGGGAGAAATTAATTGAACCCCATTTTGTTTTTCAGCCAGAAAGAGGAAAGCCTACATCCAGGTGCTTACTTATGACCATAAAAATAAATTATATACACCAAATTCCACAAACTCTAAAATAAGGCTTTATGAGGTGCCAGATTATGAACTGACTTTCCCTGGTTACAATCCCTACCAAATGGTTTTAATGTGGCTTGTAACTCAAATGTTTAGTCTGAAGAAGTCAGGAAAGAACTGAACCCTCACCAGAAGTGAACCAAAGCCTTTGAAAGAGCTGAATCACCTGGCTGCATATCCTGGGCACAGACCAAACTGTTGCCCACAAAGAAGAAGTTAGGACCTTCAAGGGGTTATTTTGTAAGGTAACTGTAGGGAAATGTGGCATAAGGACACTTGCATTTTCAAATCTTGTGAAGTCTACCACCTCAATGGCATTGTATCAATTTATCTCTATGATGTAGGCAATCTTCCAAATCTAAAGTACTGGAGATAAGTAAGTTCCAAAATGCTTTACCTGCAAAAGAATTTAGTTGGACAGAATACCCTTGAACAGCCTTTAAACAGTTCCATGGGAGAGGGAGTTTTTTACTTTTGATGAAGTACTAACCTGAAGATTAGAAGACTGCAGAGTAGGCAGGAACCTTAGAGAGATATTTAGGGTAATAGTATACTTCTCAAACTTTTCCTTATGTAAGAATCACCTAAAGACACAATGGGTTACAACTGCAGAGCCATTCCACAAAATTCTGATTCAATAAGATAGACCTGGAAATCTGCATTTTCGAACCTGCTACACATGTTGAACAGACCCTGTCTAGTAACACTGACCTAATCCAACTTTGCCATTTTACAAATGAGTAAACTGAAGCCCAGACAAGTTACACCAGCAGATTAGAAACAGAACTGAAAGGAGAACCTAGGAGTCATGGTTTTGATATTCAATGCTCATTTCTTGGTCTCATCATGGAGTATATTATCTATCCACCATGATACAATAAATAAATCACAGCTCAAAATACTATATCATTACCCAAAAAGTCCATGCCAGGAGAGGTCAGGTTACACATCTTGCTTTTAGCACTAATGAGCTATTCATGGACCCAAGAATGCCATCCCTTGGGAATAGAGTCTGGACTCAGGGCAGCTTCTCTGTGTTTTGTAATTGATGCATGACTACAGGCATGGACGCCAGGGGTAAAAAAAAAAAAAAAGAGGTCCTATAACTTAGGCTGTCATCTCCAGCCTCAGCTCATGCTCAGTCACAGACAACTTTTCTCTTGTTTGAGGTCTTAGCATATGTTCTAACATCTTCATCTATGACGTATTCTACTGAATATTTGTAAAATTTTACTGGGTTGGTATCACATCACTTCTGATGCTCATCAGTGCATTAGTTCACAAATGTTAATTAATGTGTTCTTTCCAGCCTCTCCTGGAGAAGGTCTGCTCAAACCTACAGGTGTTTCTTTGCAAGCAAATGCCTATTGACTAGATCAAATGAGAAAAAAAGGTCTAAGACAGTAGTAGACATTTACATTTCAATAGAAATTATAGGAAGTAACACTAAGATACCATATTTTTCTTCCCTTTTTGTCAAGTAAAGACATAAAACATATGACTGCTACTCTCTCAACCATTTCACTTTTAAAAGTATCTAAACCCAATTAATAGAAAGTAATCACATAATGTTTTAAATTAGTATTTTGAAAAGCTCATTATTGTGTCCCACTTTATTACAGACAAGAGTAATTTAAGAACAAAACAGCAATAATGTTTTGGGCTAACATTTGTGGTCCCAAAATGGTATTTGGCCACACTGAATAAAAGACTTCATAAAAGGATCTCATTGAAGGTTACCACACTGCCCTTGTATAATTATCCCTCATGCCCAACTTGTTTGTTTAATCAGCTGCCTTACCTGATGACTCCTCAGAATTTGAGATTATATTTTCCAGATACAAAAGCTGTTCTGACTTACAAAAAGTTCACACTTTAAAAAAAAAAAAAAGGAAAGAACAGAAAAGAAACTAAGGCTGGGCATGGTGGCTCACACTTGTAATCTCAGCACTTTAGGAGGCCAAGGTGGGAGGACTGCTTGAGCCCAGGAGTTCAATACCAGTCTGGGCAACATAATGAGACCTTATCACTACAAAAATAAAAATAAAAAATTAGCTGGGTTGGTGGCATGTGCTTGTAGTCCCAGCTACTTGGGAGGCTGAAGCAGAAGAATCACCTGAGTCCAGCAGGTCAAGACAGAGGTAAGCTGTTATTGTGTTACTGCCCTTTAGCCTGGGCAATAGAGTGAGACCCCACTGACTCAAAACAACCAAAAAAGAAAGAAAAGAAAGAAATGAATCTCATCTATATTCTATTCTCCTTATTCCTTTGTCATTGGTTAAGGTATAAAAGGAAAAATAAACATGACCATACCAGCTGCTAAACAACATAAACTTTCTATCTAAGAAGACTCACTATATGACTGAATGTATATATTTTTTATTATGATTATGAAAGACATTAATTGAGTCTATATCATTTCAAAACATAGAAAAGCAAAATGTTTTCAATGTCTCATTATGTCAGAAAACCCTGAAAGCAAATGCAACTAAAACAAAAATAAACATGGGAGTTTAAACTAAAAAGCTTCTGCATAGCAAAGGAAATAATCAATAGAGCAAACAGGCAACCTACAGAATTGGAGAAGATATTTGCAAAATACACATCTGAAAAAGAACTAATATCCAGAATCTACAAAGAACTCAAACAAAAAGGCAAGATAAAAGCAACTAACCCCATTAAAAAGTGGTCAAACAGCATGAATGGACATCTCTCAAAAGAAGACAAACAAATGGCCAACAAACATATTTTAAAAATGCTCAACATCACTCATAATCAGGGAAATGCAAAGTAAAACCACTATGAGATACTCTCTTACACAAATCAGAATGGACATTATTAAAAAATAAATAATAGATGCTGACATGGATGCAGGGAAAAGGGAACACATATACTTTTGGTAGGACTGTAAATTAGTACAACCTTTATGGAAAGCAATACAGAGATTACTCAAAGAACTAAAAGTAGATCTGCTATTTGATCCAGCAATCCCATTACTAGATATCTACCCTAAGGAACTGAGATTTTTATATAAAAAATACACCTGTATCTGCATGTTCATTGCAACACAATTTACAAATGCAAAGATATGGAATCAACCTAAATGCCCATTAATTGACCAGTGGATAATGAAAATGTGATATATATATACACTGTGCAATACTACACAGTCATAAACGGGAATGAAATCATATCCTTTGCAGCAACATAGATGGAGCTGGAGATCATTAACCTAAGTAAACTAACTCAGAAACAGAAAACCAAACACCACATGTACTCACTCATATGTGGGAGCTAAATGGTCTCAAAGATGAAAATAATAGATACTGGGGACACCAATAAGAGCGGGGAAGGGAGGGTCAGGGTTCAGAAACTGCCTACGGGACACAATGTTGACTGTCTGGGCAATGACCTACCTGAGACCTAGTTTCCACCACTACACAATATGCCCATGTAACGAATATGCATGTGCACCCCTTGAATCTAAAATTTTAAAAATAAAAATTTCTCATTATGTCAGTTTCAATGAATGTACCATGGAGATAATGAAAGATGTTGAATATTGATTGTCTCTTAAATGGGGAAATTACTGTTGTCCACTGAGAAGTAAATGTGGTGAGAAAAGCTGTTCTCAGCTCATAAAGTAGTGGTTATTATTTCATATTTTTATAGAGCCCTAAATGCACAGAGTGCTGACAATATTTGAACTGAGGCCAAGCAAATCAAGTTCCTGGTCCAAAGCAGCAGATTCCAAACACAGACCCAATCCAATACCAAACCAAACTCAGAATAAACATGGTATAGCTCAAGACCATTGCAAAGGGAAAGCTGTAAGAGGGGCAGTGGCTTCAGGGTGAGAAAAGAAGGGGGATCCCTTTGATGTATAATAAAATAATAGAAACCCTTTGAATAAGCCCTGGAGACTTAAAATGATTTGTCCAAACCAGCATTTTCTTTAAGAAGCCCTTCACCTTCTAGTTTCTTGGCAAAAATACACAAAACCACTCCAGGACAATAAATTTCATGTCAAATGTATACGTATATAATACATCTAGATGTGGGAGTATTGATTCTTTGACACAAAGCCACTCCATTCTCATTAGCTATTGAACTGGAAGTCTGGAAAATGTCTTTATTTAGAGGTGCAAATAAGGCCTTGCTCCTGAAGCTAAAGGAAAAAACCTTCTAAATGGTTAAGTTTATTTTGAACCTTGTTAATAAATCAATCCAAGAATAGAGCCCTGTGTGTACAGAATGATCAATCAAAAGCCTCACAGAACATGGAAAAATCTTCCAGAGCAGTGCCAGAGGCCTTATCACAATTGCTTCCTGACAGAAAGAGTGGATAAACAAGCTCAGGACAAGGCCAATCAAAGGCTGGTTCAGAGACCTTGTTTCTTGTTGCTCTAGGTATCAAAATAGGAAGTAAACAGCTTAGAAACAGTTCTGAGAATTGCCTGAAGGAAGTGCTGCTTCCTCTCCCTGCACTTGCTAAGTCTGCTTATCTTTCATCCTCTTAGCACAACCTTCTGCAAACTGGCTGGGGCCCTTTAGCAAAGACCATCTTTTCCCATCTGCCTGACTTAATGCCATCCAACTGACTCAATAACTCTCCTTTTCTCCCTTGCCAACAAAATGGGACAAGGAAATGAAGGCACAAACAAACCCCACCAATTTCCATGCAACTGACCCCCTAAACAAATAAAAAAGCAGCCCTCTGGCTCATGGAAATACTCACCGTAGCATGAGAGAAAATGGCACTGAGGCTGCGGAGGTTTCCAGCACCGCCCAAGCAGCATCTCAGCTTGACTGAACTACTTCATCAGGATCCTCGGGAGTAACCAATAAACAGCTCTGGAGCTTATTAACCGTCCAGCCTGGTGTTGGTTCCCACCAAAAAAAACATGTAAGCTTATTTTATGAGGAGCCTGGATTTGTGTTACCACCTATCAGATGATTTTTAATACACCATCATCACCGGCCTGGCACCTGACACTTACATAAGGCTTTTCACGCATGTATGCCCACAGAGCATTAATACATTTGGCTGTCTAAGTCCTTCTGTGAGCCAAAGAAAGCTCGTGTATTCACTTGGTTGCCTCTGCTTGGCTTTGCACATCCTATTTCTAATTCATGTAAAGGTGTTCCTAAAGTCAGTCCTAGGTCATCTGAGTTCCATTTTACCTGAGATTTTTAATATGAAACACAAATGCTTTAAATCGGATGCAACTAACAATTCAGGATTGTCTCAGAAAAATGGGCTAGCTCCCTGGGATAGATAAAAGCTTGGTTTCCACCATGGCCTTCAGATCTCCAGCTTCTACAAAATGTTTGACACTGGATTGCCTTTCAAATGACTGTATGCTTTAAAACTTCATATGCTTTAGAAATACAGAAATTAGGATTTTTTAAAGGCATCCAATTATGCTGGGGTTTTTTTAGCATAAAGAGGACAAATTATTGGATGCCATACTAGGTATAGAAGGAAAGAGTTTTCTATAGAGCAGATCTGACAGTGTCTGAGGTATTACCTTTACAATGTTGATTATATAAATATTATTTTTCTGTGGTTTTTCAATGAACTAATCAAATCTAACATCACATTAAGGAAGTCATTTTAGTAGGAGCTTTATTTATGGAGAAAATTTCAGCCAAAGTGTATGCAGAAAAATTATTAATATTATGATTTGGTTGAAGAAACAAAAACACATGCTAAATAAGCCTGAATTTCATAAATGCTGCTCTATGGAGAAACAAGAGAATTCATTTGGACTGAATAACTTTATTTCCCACATTGAACTATTAAAATTTCATTCTTTCATCTCCACATATTACATTAACAGGAAAATACAGGATCCCTTCAGCGGACAAATCCTATATCCTCCTGGAAGAAACCTGAACTGATTGTGAATCAAATGAGTGGAAGTAAGTCTCTAATAAGAACTGAAAGGGTTTAGTCTTTTTGCCTCAGCATACCCATTAGAAAGCCATTCAGACATTCTTCTGCAGAACAAGCAGCCTATCCCATCCCATCCCCACTCAGCAAATCTCCTTTAGATGCAAGACCAGGACAGCCCAACCATTCATGGTTTAGCATAATAATCTCTAGTAAACTTTTAGGTTCCTTGTCAAGGTCGAAGACCAAAGGTCACTCTTTGGCTGGCTAAAGTCATAAAAGTAATAATATGACCACCCCACCTTTGGTCAAGGAATTTGTGAGTTGCAAATGTCTGAGTTTGTGAATTGCAAATATCTAACAAGTCTCTTGCAGGAAATCTCTCCCCACCCCAAGGGTTAACCTAATCAGCCCTTTGTGACCTGCGTGACACAGATGAGCCCCACTATGGCAGCAATCATGTGACTAACCCACCCATCTGCCTGTTGTCCATCACCTGACGTCAGTAACTGTGCTTGTCTGCCCCTTTGTGATGACGTAGAAGCAGACCACCACCCAATCACCTTAATGATTTTCCCCCATCTAGGGGAATTGTTAAAAGGACTCAATCACAAGCAACCAGTGGCCATTGCCTTGCTAGACTGTGGTGTGGCCGTGTGCTCTTTGAGCTATGGCAGTCGCCATGCTTCCTGGCTTTGGCCCCCTTCCCCACCTTGGGGAGGTGAATCTTCTCTCTTTTTTCTCTCTCTATTTTACTTTTTTTTTTTTTTTTGAGTTGGAGTCTCACTCTGTCGCCCAGACTGGAGTGCAGTGGCAGCTCCCGGCCACCGCAGCCTTGACCTGCTGGGCTCCGGCGATCCTTCCGCCTCAGCCTTCCAAGTAGCTGGAATTATAGGCGCGCGCTACCACGCCCGGCTAATTTTTTGATTTATTGTAGAGATGAGGTCTCGCTTGCCCAGGCGGGTCACGAACCCGCCGGCTCAGGCAATCCACTCACCTCAGCCTCCCAAAGGCGCGGGATTACAGGCTGAGCCACCGAGCCCGGCTTCTATTTTACTTTTAAATAAACTTTTCCTTCTTAACCTTTTTGTGTGTTGCAATTCTTTGCATTTACTAGGATCTCTGGATTACTGGTGCTATGCCTCTCCACCTCTCTCCATCCACCCTCATCCTGTCCAAACCCTAACAAGAACCACCATAAAGGACTTGACAAATTCAGGTGCCAAACTCACGTTCTTCAAACTACTGCAAGTGAGAATAAGCAGTGACTTAGAGATACAGACAGGAGGAAGAAAGTGACAGCTCCCAGGTCAGTCCTAAATTTACACATTGTCAATCCACAAACTATATCTCTATTTCTCTTCTTCAGTGGTTTTCTACTGTTTCTATCAGTAGATTAAATTTATTCCCACTGTTCAGGGTTCAACCAAGAAAACAGGAATGTGGAATTGTAACAGAAGGAGTAACAAGGGCTAAGAAACAAGACAGGGGACTGTAAGGTAATCCAAAGATTAACAAAAACAAAAAGCTGCCACCACCCTAAGATCAAGTATACAACTACAAATAAATAACTAGATTGATTCATTAATAGCTATTCCCAATTATGTAATGGAATCAATGTAGCCATATTTTTTCAGTTTACATATCAGTCCTCCACACCTCACTCTCTCTGGTGAATATTTCATTGTTAAAAGAGGAAGATGAATTTGGATAATGAATAATTTACAAAGTGATAGTACTTTAGTCTTCAAGAACTCAAAAACTCTAATCCGTGTGAAGATCATTTCCCCAGAAGGATACTGTGGCTATTTATATCAGTGGTCTCTTTCTGGAGCCTTAATAAGACATACTGAGGACATATGAAAAGTGACATTTACTTCTACTCAGTCAAAATATAGAGTAAGGGTTTACACATCTTCAATTTTTAAGGCCAGTGCTTTAGACATTCACATCATTGCTACAAGTTTCTTTCACTTTGGGAAGAAATAGTATATTTCAATCTCTAAATTAAGAATGTTGGCCCTTCATTCTGCAATCTATTTCTCCAATTTGCTGTAACCTTATAACAAGAGCAATTACCTTGTCTCATTAACAACACAATAGGGTCTATCAACCTTACAGACATATCAGTCAACACTCATTAAGTATGTCAATAGTCAGATCTGCTGAACCAGAAGTTGGCCAGTCAAGACATATTTTAGCATTCAATTTTAGTGTGTAAATTAAAATCATAGTGGGTAACTCCATTACAATGCAGTTGAATAATATGATGTTTACAGATGGATTCCAGTGAATCCAGTTGGGATTTCTGCATAGTTTCCACCCTGGAAAACTAGCTTGAATTCTTGTACATAGGCCAGATTCCAAGAGACATCATAATTAGATCCCAGAAGAATACATTGCAGCTGAAGAGGATGTCCCATGCAGAATTATATGGGGGAAAAGCTGGCCAAAACAATATTCATATTCATGCAATTATCCAATTAATTGCACAAGATGAATGGAGTCATATAATTATGGCTAAGTTCATACGAGGATTAGACTAGCCCTGAAAAAAAAGAGTGTATTTTGAGAAAAAACATAACACGGGGGCAGACTCTCCATCAACATACCATGCTTCATTTCCTTTTGCAATACTCAAGTGAAAGTTCACTAAAACAAAGGTTTTAGCAGATCTAAAAGCATAATGGGAAAAGTGACGAAGTATAGAATATGACACAACACATTTTGACCAACTCCATTCTACCTCCCATTGGCTCTTATATGAAGACTATTTGTGAACATTCAAGTATAATCACTTTCAAAAACCAAAATCCTGAGGTTTTAAATAAAATAACAAGGGGTTCTTAAAGCAAAATTAGGAAGTATATGAAACATTCAGAGATGGGGGAAGGAGCAAGAAAAACAAGAAACCCATCTTTAGCATGTTTTTTCGTCACTAAGCTTTGTGCCAGGTGTTTTTGTTGAGGTGATAGTGGTTTGCTTTTTTCAACTGTTACCTTATTAACTTATATTTTCAGCTCTACTAATAAAAACCTTTACCAAATGCCTATTGTTTGCTAGATACTGTGAGACAGATAGTAAACATTTAATAGAAATTCTTTTTTTAATTTTTATTTATTTTTTATTTTTTTTGAGTTGGAGTCTCACTCTGTCACCCAGACTGGAGTGCAGTGGCCACTCCCGGCCACCGCAGCCTCGACCTGCTAGGCTCCGGCGATCCTTCCGCCTCAGCCTTCCAAGTAGCTGGAATTACAGGCAAGCGCTACCACACCCAGCTAATTTTTTGATTTTTATTGTAGAAATGAGGTCTCGCCAAGTTGCCCAGGTGGGTCTCGAACCCTCGGGCTCAGGCAATCCACTCACCTCAGCCTCCCAAGGCGCGGGATTACAGGCTGAGCCACCGAGCCCGGCTAGAAATTCTTGACAATATTAAAATGAGAAATAACTTTTAAATACTGAAAAGAAGAAAATTCATATTCTTGTATACTTATTTATTTTTTCAACATCTTTCATAATAAACAGCATTTCAGCTATAAAAGTAAAAAGAAAAAATCTAACATTGTTTCAGTAGATTTAAACTTAGAGTTCATGTTGTTAGGTAAAAACTTGAAATTCTTTACTTCATTTGAACATTGTAATCTCAAGTTTTAAATTTCAGTTTTTTCTTTGTATAATTAAAACAGTATCATTGCATTTCATGTAACTATTGCTAAATTTATGTAAGTACTGAGCTAGAACTGGCTGGACTCCTTCCTGCACCAATATAGTCCACCACAAACTCCAGACACAGTGAGGAAGGTAAGTGATGAGAATTCAGGAGTTCTGTACTCCTGCTGCCAACTTGTAGGGCTCCCTGGGTCTTATGGGACCCCTGCCCCTCATGAGAAATTGCCTTCCCCACAGCCATGTTCTGCCATGGAATGGTTCAGAAAAAAAGCCTTGAGCAGTGCCAGCCACCATTTTCCAGGAACTCAATCATCGCAGGGTGGAGTGGTTGCTTTCCAGCCAGCTTGGAAGGAAATGACCCCAAGGGGCATTCATGGCAGGGTAGTTTGCCTGAGAATATCTGAGGCCCTGAGGCCATCTCACCTTGACATTCAGATCACAGATTGCCTGAGGCCAAGACAGGGGTCAGATGGTACATGTTGCCATAACAACCTCTCATTCTCCTTGTGAACACTTCTGGGATTGTGCTACACAGCAACATTACCCACGGCCTTACACCCCCTTTTAATCCCCACTGGAGCAGCTAAGAGTGCACACTTTTTGGGTGCTTTATCTCCTTTCCCCTGAAACACCCCAGAAGACTCAAAACAGATAGAAAACTTGGGAAATCCCTTGAGGCCTGTCCTCCATCTAGGTTGGCTGGGTACTTCCTTGGAGCAACATTTGTCAGGGAAAAACCCTATAGCCACCACCATAGCCGGCTTTCTCCAACAAGTGCAACCTTCTAGCTGGATGTCAACAGTATAACCAACCACATCAGATATAATATTCAGTTTTAGGGAAAACAGATACCAAGCACCAGCTGTCAGCACTTTCCAAGGCACTCCAGCCACTCAGGACACCATGAATCAATACAGGTACACAGCACAGGGCTGCCACATCTGGCAATTGAGAAACTTACCACACCAAGGCTATATATATAAGCAAAAGAACTCTACAGTACCTACATTAGTCCCCTACCAACCATAAAGAAGAAGAAATTGTCTACCCAATGAGAAGGAACCAGAAAAAATAATTCTGATAATATGAGAAAAAACAGTTCTGCAACACCCAGAGAGGACCACACCAACTCTTCAGCAATGAACCCTAGCCAAAATGAAATGTTTGAAATTCCAGACATAAAATTCAAAAGGTTGATGATAAAATGGGTCAATGAACTTTAGGAGAAAGTTGAAAACCAACTTAAAGAAATTTTAAAAATTATTCAGAACATAAATGAAAAATTCCCCAAAGAATTAGATACCTTTAAAAAATCAAGGTGAAATTCTGAAATGAAAGAAGAATTTAGGGAGGTAAAAAATGCAGTGGAAAGGATCTCAGAACTTGAAGACAAGGTAATTGAATTAACCCAATCAGATAACAATAAAGAAAAAAAGAATCAAGAGAAAGGAGCAAATGCTCCTTTCCAGATACAAGAAGCATGTATTCCATGCAAATGGAAACAAAAAATGAGCAGGAGTAGCTATCCTTATAGCAGATAAAATAGACTTTAAGTTAGCAACAGTAAAAAAAGACTAAGATGGTTATTATATAAAAATAAAGGGATCAATCCAACGAGAAGATATAACAATTTTAAATATATATGTGCCTAGTGCCAGAGCCCCCAGCTTTACAAAACAAATTCTACTAAACTTAAAAAAAAATAGATAGCAATACAATAATAGTGAGACTTCAACACATGAACAAACAACATGAACAAACCAAATCCAAAGCTAGCAGAAGAAAAGAAATAATGAAGATCAGAGCAAAACTAAATAAAATTGAAATTTAAAAATGCAAAGTATTAATGAAAGTTGGTTCTTTGAAAATTAATAGACCATTAGCTAGATTAATTAAGAATGGAAGAGAAAAGACACAAATTAATTCAATCAGAAATGAAAAAGGAGACATTACCACTGATATGATGAAGATTCAAAAGATCATCCAAGACTATTATGAACACTTACCTCTGTGCAAACAGTCTAGACAATCTAGAGGAAACCGACAAACTCCTGGAAACATACAACCCTTCAACCTTGAATCAGGAAGATATAAAGCCCCTGAACAATAACAGGTAGCGAGATTGAAACAGTAGTTAGAAATCTCCCAACAACAGCAACAAAATATAGGACCACTGGACTCACAGTTGAATTATATCAGACCTTCATAGAAGAACTGATATCAATTTTTACTTAAGCTATTGCACAAGATTGAAGAGAAGAAAATTCTCCCTAACTCATTTTACAAGGCCAGTATCATGCGATACGAAAGCCAGGAAAAGACACAACCAAAAAAAGAAAATTACAGACCAATATCCCTTATGAACACAAAAATTCTCAACAAAATATTAGCCAAACCAAATTCAACAGCACTTAAAAAAAATAATACACTATGACCAAGTGGGTTTTATCCCAGGGATGCAAGGATAGGTCAACATAAGCAAGTCAATAAACATGATCCACTACATAAACAGAATTAAAAATAAAAATCATATGATCATTACAATAGATGCACAAAAAGCATTTGATAAAATCCAGCATCACTTCATGAAAAAATCCCTCAGAAAAATAGGCATAGAAAGAACATGTCTCAAAATAATAAAAGCTATATATGACAAACCCACAGCCAATGTCATTTAGAACAGAGAAAAGTTGAACACATTCCCCCTTAGAACTGGAAAAAGGCAAGGATGCCCACTTTCACCACTACTTTTCACCATAGTATTGGAAGTTCTAGCCAGAGCAATCAGGCAAGACAGAATTAAAGGGTGTCCAAATTGGAAAAAAAGAAATCAAACTATCTCTGTATGCTGGCAGTATGATCTTATATCTAGAGAACCCTAAAGACTTCTCCAAAAGACTACTGAACTTTATAAATGAATTTGGCAGTTTCAGGATACAAAATCAACACACCCAAATCAGTAGCACTGCTATACACCAATAGCAACCAATCTGAGAATCAAATCAAGAACTCAATTCCATTTACAACAGCAGCCAAAAAGCTAAAGTATCTAGCAATATATTTAACCAAGGAGGTGAAAGATCTCCATAAGAAGAACTACAAAACTGATGAAAGGAATTTCAGAAGACACAAACAAATAGAATGCAAACTACCAACATCATTTTTCACAGAATTAGAAAAAAACAATCCTAAAATTCATATGGAACAACAACAACAAAAAGCCAGAATAGCTAAAACAATCCTAAGCCAAAAGAACAAAGCTGAAGGCATCATGTGACATGACTTCAAATTATACTACAAGTCTATAGTAACCAAAACAGCATGGTACTTACAAGAGCAGACACATATACCAATGCAACAGAATAGAGAATCCAGAAATAAACCCAAATACCTACAACCACCTGATCTTTGACAAAAACATACACTGGGGAAAGAACACCCCATTCAACAAATGGTGCTAGGAAAATTGGACCAGATACATGCAGAAAAATGAAACTTGATCCCTATCTCTTTCTATATACAAAAATTAACTCAAGATGGATTAAAGACTTAAACGAACAGGGCTCGGTGGCTCAGCCTGTAATACTGCACTTTGGGAGGCTGAGGTGAGTAGATTGCCTGAGCCCACGGGTTCAAGACCCACCTGGGCAACTTGACGAGACCTCATCTCTACAATAAAAAAAAAAATAGCCAGGTGTGGTAGCGCACGCCTGTAGTTCCAGCTACTTGGAAGGCTGAGGCAGAAGGATTGCTGGAGCCCAGCAGGTCAAGGCTGCAGTGGCTGGGAGCAGCCACCGCACTCCAGTCTGGGTGACAGAGTGAGACTCCAACTCAAAAAAAAAAAAAAAGACTTAAAGGTCAGACCTGAAATAATAAAAACCATAAAAGAAAACCTAGGAAAAACTCTTATGGGCATCAGCCCTGGCAAAGAATGTATGGGTAGAACCCTGAAAGCAAATGCAACTAAAATAAATAAACAAGTGGGACTTTAAACTAAAAACCTTCTGCAAAGCAAAATAAATAATCAACAGAACAAATAGGCAACCTACAGAATAAGAGAAGATATTCACAAACTATACATCTGACAAGGGACTAATATCCAAAATCTACAAAGAACTCAAAACAAGCAAGACAAAAGCAAATAACCCCATTAAAAAGTGGGCAAATGACATGAATAGGTAATTCTCAAAAGAAGATATATAAATGTCCAGCCTACAAACATATTAAAAATGCTCAATCAATCAGAGAAATTCAAAGTAAAACCACAATGAGATAACACCTTACACTGATCAGAACGGCCATTATTTAAAAATAAATAAAAAATAGATGCTGGCATGGATGCAGAGAAACGATAACGTTTATCAAATATTGGTAGGAGTGTAAATTAGTGCAATCTCTATGGAAAGCAATATGGAGATTACTCAAAGAACTAAAAGTAGATCTACTATTTAATCCAGCAATCCCACTACTAGGCATCTACCCTAAAGAACAGAGGTCGTTTTATAAAAAAGACACCTACACCTGCATGTTATTGAAGCACATTTTACAATTGCAAAAATATGAAATCAATCTAAATGCCCATCCTAATCAGTGGATAATGAAAATATGGTATATATACTCTGTGGAATACTATGCAACCGTAACAAAGAATAGATCATGTCCTTTGCAGCACCATGGATGAAGCTGGAGATCATCATCCTAAGTAAACTGACTCAGAAACTGAAAACCAAGCACCACATGTTCTCACTCATGTGTGGGAGCTAAATAGTTACAAAGATTGAATTATAGACACTGGAACATCAATAAGTGGGGAGGGGGGATGGATGTTAGGGTTCAGAAACTACCTACAGGGCACAATGTCACTATCTGGGAAGAAGCCACCTGAGACCCAATTCCCCCACCACTACACAATATGTCCATATAACGAATATGCACATGTACCCTGAATCCAAAATAAATAAAATAAAATAAAAGATGAAAAAATATGGCTGGACTTAGTGGCTCAGCCTGTAATCCCAGCACTTTGGGAGGCCAAGGCGAGTGGATTGCCTGAGCCTGTGGGTTTGAGACTCGCCTGGGGAACTTGGCTAGACCTCGTCTCAACAATACATCAAAAATTAGCTGGGTGTGGTAGCACGCACCATAGTTCCGGCTCCTTGGAAGGCTGAGGCAGAAGGATCGCTTGAGGCCAGCAGGTCGAGGCTGCGGTGGCTGGGAGCATGCCACTGCACTCCAGTCTGGAAGACAGAGTGAAACTCCAACTCTAATATATATATAATACCTAATACTAATGCTTTTGAACAAGAAAACTGTATCATTTTATGTATAGACATGATGTTTGGATATATAAGAAAGTAAAACACATAGTATCTTTCATCAGGAGATTACAATCATGGAGATAAGGAATTTAAACTTTTTCATCTTAAAGTTCAGCAAAATTTAACCAGCTTCTGATAATATAATGCATTTCTAATAATATTTCACAGGGTTCCATAGTAAATACTTGACACAACCGGGTAAAGATCCAACAAAGAAAGAGAACTATAGGCCAATATCCCTTATGAACATAGATGCAAAAAATCCTCAACAAGATTCGAGAAAATCAGATCCAAAAACACATCTAAAAAATCTTCCACCATGACCAAGTAGGCTTCATCCCCAGGATGCAGGGCTAGTTCAACATTCGCAAGACCATAAATGTAATTAAATACAGCAAGAGATGTAAAAACAAGAACCACATGATTATCTCATTAGATGCAGAAAAAGCTTTTGATAAAATCCAGCATCCTTTCTTGATAAAAACCCTTAAACACCTATGTATAGAAGAAACATACCACAAAATAGTAAGCGCCATCTATGACAAACCCACAGTTAACATATTGCTAAATGGACAGAAACTAGAAACATTTCCCCTGAAAACTGGAACAAGACAAGTCTGCCCACTCTCACCCCTCTTGCTCAATATTGTGTTGGAAGTCCTAGCTTGGGCAATTAGACAAGAGAAGGAAATCAGGGGTATCCAAATAGGAAAAGAAGTTAAGTTATCCCTCTTTGCCAATGATATGATCCTATACCTTGAAAATCCAAGAGAATCTGTAATAATTTGTTTGCACTGATAAAGGACTTTGGCAAAGTCTCAGGGTACAAAATAATTGTGCAAAAGACAGTTGCATTCCTATGCATCAACAACAAGCAGGCAGAGAGTCAAATAAAAAGCACAATCCCATTCACAATAGTCACAAAAAAAATGAAATACCTCGGTATCTTCCTAACCAGAGAAGTGAAAGACCTTTACAATGAGAATTACAAAACACTGCTCAAAGAAATCCAAGAAGACACAAACAAATAGAAAAATATTCCACGCTCATGTATAGGAAGAATCAACATTGTTAAGATGTCCATCCTACAAAGGTAATCTACAGATTCAACGCAATACCCATTAAGTTACCAACATCATTCTTCTCAGACCTGGAAGTGACAATAAAGAAATTCATATGGAAACATAAATGACCACAAATAGCCAAAACAATCCTTAGCAAAAGAAACAAAGCAGGAGGTATCAGACTTCCAGACTTCAAACTGTACTATAAAGCTATAGTAATCAAAACAGCCTGGTATTGGTACAAGAACAGGCACACAGACCAATGGAACAGGATAGAGATTCTGGAAGCAAAGCCTCAATTCCTCAGTCAACTCATCTTTGACAAAGCCTCCAACAACAACCACTGGGGAGAGGAGAACCTATTTAGTAAATGGTGCTGGAGAAAAAGGAACGCTTCTACACTGCTGGTGGGAATGCAAACTGGTGTAGCCT
>CAUYQG010021605.1:0-18166 GCA_963574415.1 Tarsius wallacei
ACTGCACTCCAGTCTGGGTGACAGAGTGAGACTCTAACTCAAAAAAAAAAAAAAAGAAATGGTGCTACAAAAGAGGTTTCATGAAGATGCTGACCCATTGGACAGATAACTGTATGGAGTTTAAAATCTAGTAACCCATTATAATATTTATCCTGGTGCCTGAAGTTTTATTTTTAAATCAGTGTTAATGAGAACTTAAGGAAATTGTATGTTTGTGTCTTGTTTACAGAAGTATAAAATCAGTGGCTTTGGAGTAAGTATTCTCCTAAACTTTAACCCACTCTTAACATAGTGAGAGATAGTCTTCCAGCAGCCTTAGTTCGGATAGATATACGAGATTATTGTAGACTGGCAGGGTGTTTTCTCCTGATCCAATTTGTTAGTAGTAGCAGAAATAATATTTTTAGTTGGGCTGACTGCTGTGTTTCTGGAGAGTAGGAAAGTTTCCTGAGAGTGAGTTTTCATTTTCATTCTTGGAATTACTAATTAATTTTTTACCAAGACAGCCACATTATACTGTCGAGAGAAATAATCTCTGATTAACTGCTTATCCCTCTGGATTTTGCTACCTGGAAACAGTACCCACTCAGTTCTCAGCCTCTCACCAACTTTATCTCTATCCAAGCTAAGGTATATCATAACTAATTTAAAGTTACAGTTCCTGTGATTGAATGCTCATCTTTGTTATCCAGAAAGCACAGATAGCCATAGTAACTCTTGAGTATTATCTTGATTATATTCTAATAATTTCTCAATTTGTTTGCTTGATTTTAAAGTTAACTGGGGAAACTTTGCTTCCTTCTCCTTTTCATGCCTTTGCCCAGTTGAGCCATTACCGCATTCATAATTCTCCTCTTACCAACTTGCGTGGCTACTACTCTGCTAGACCCTAAGTCCTAATAGCTGTGGCCTCACTTTTTGCCAATTTTGCACTCACATAACTGCCAGAAAAATTGTACTTATTTTTTATATTCTGCTTAGAAATTACATTTTTCTAACATTTATTATACATAATCCAAAGCTTTATAGTACTCTAATGTCTGCTTCCAACTTCCTGTCTTTTTACTTGGCTGGCTGCTCCTTTGTCAGCTTCTTACCACCTCTGTATCTTTCCCTAATGTTCCCTCACCTTCATTCGTCTGATTCCTTGCTACTTTTGAAACTAGAACATCCCTCCTTGAGATGCATACAGACACACACCTTAACATATTTTTCCATACCAGTCTTACTTAACACTATCCCTGATTTTATTTTACATTTCCTTAGCTGTATTTTCCACCATCCTATTTCCCTTATTCATATGTTGATTTGAAAATTCTTAGTTGAGCCAGGTGTGGGTTTGGGAGGCTGAGGCAGAAGGATTGCTTAAGCCCAGGAGTTCAAGTCCAGCCTGGGTAGCATTGTGAGACTTCCATCTCTAAAGAAAAAAAAACTTTTTTAGCTTTTTAAATGCTTTTTATTTATAATTGTTTTACCAACCCTTTTGTAAGATGCTTTCTTTTAATTCTTGTTCCATATACTTAACAAATGACTGATTTTAGTCATTAGCCACATACTTGAATGAGTCAAGAACAGTGGATGAAAGAAGAGTGGTATGTGTGGTAGTTCACTTTCTTTTACTTACTCTTTTTTCTTCTCATGTTTCCTGTCATTTACCTGCACATGATCTTATCTGTCTTATCTGTTCTTGCTACCCAGCTTCATTTGAAACAAGGAGTGATCTCTTTTTTTTCCTACTTGTCCCTTTGAACACATGGCAGGTTGCACTGAGGAACTATTACTACCACTTCTGATTTTGTCCTTTTCGCTGATCATGAAAATAAGTTTACAAAAGAAGGTTGACACAGTATTTCAGTAGGGATTATATTTACGAGGGAACTTAGGAATAATTAACCACGATGAAGTTGGATACTTTCTCAGAGTTTAAAAGCAAATAGTGTGCAGGGTTCCAGATCTGTAAAACATCCCCCAGGGAAAGGCAAATAGTTGGGAGCCTCTGTTTGGTGATGTCACTAACTTCTGGACTATTTTAGGTCAAGTCAGTAAGCTCACTCTATGTGCGTCCATATATAGAGATAGACAGAAGCATACTCCTGTTACTTTGTTTTTGTTCACTGGCAGGTTTACTAACCACTCCAAGCGTAATCATTATCTGTAACCCTAGGTATATCTACCTAATTTGCAGGGAAGTTGTGATATTCAGTTTAATGTATACATCATATATATTAAGTGTCTAGTGTGCTATGTAGCATGAAACCAGTGTTTCCTTTAAAGTGTAGGTTTAGAATTCGTATTCGTTATAAGAATTGAGGCCCGGCACAGTGGCTCAGCCTGTAATCCCAGCACTTTGGGAGGCCGAGGCAAGAGAATTGCCTGTGCCCAGGGGTTCACGATCAGCCTGGGCAAGTTGTTGAGACCTTGTCTCTACAATAAATCACAAAAACTAGCCTGGCAGGGTGGCATGTGTCTGTAGTTCCAGCTACTTGGAAGGCTGAGGCAGAAGGATCACCTAAGCTCAGCAGGTCAAGACTGTGGTGGCTGTGAGCATGCCACTACACTCAAGCCTGGGCGACAAAGAGTGAGACTCCAACTCAAAAAAAAAAAAAAGAATTGGAAGTTGTTCAATTTGTTTATCCTAATACTTACCATGAAGAGTTCTGTGCTTTTCATCTAACCCTCCCTCCTGCCTACCTGCCTGCCAGTCTCACACACAAAATTGAATTTCAGAGAAGACATTTTTACTTAAATGAGGTATATGTAATTTTAAAGAAAAAATCATTTAATAAGTAAATAGTGTTTTTCTATTACCTTATTGTTTACAATTAAGCTGTTTTGTTTGTTTTTGTTTTTGAGTTGTAGTCTCACTCTGTCACCCAGGCTGGAGTGGAATGGCACGCTCATGGCCACCGCAGCCTCGACCTACTGGGCTCAGGTGATCCTTCTGCCTCAGACTTCCAAGTAGCTAAAACTGCAGGCACACACCACCATTCCTGGCTACTTTTTTTTTTTTTTTATTGTAGAGATGAGATCTCGCCAAATTGACCAGACTGGTCTTGAACCCATGGGTTCAGGCAGTCCTCTCACCTCAGCCTCCCAAAGTGCTGGGATTATAGGTGTGAGCCTCTACACCCAGCCAATTAAGTGGATTTAAATATAACTTGTAATTTTGTGTATTAAAAAGTCAAATAAGACTACTATCTTACAGATTTCAAATTTGACATTAAAATTTCAAGTGCCCATTTTTTGTAAAAGAATGATTAAATGATCTTTGTATGCTTAAATATATATTCTGTCTGGTAACTAAAACAAATGGTTAACATTTGAATTTGAAATCAGTTGTAAATTGGAATGAAATTTGATGTTTCTATTTGTATTAAAGGAAAATTGAGGAAGAAATATGTTCATTTACAGCTAATGTTTTAGTAAAAGTTCATGCTATCCAGAACTTACTTTAATTTCATTGATACGGAAAATGGTTTTCATTTTGTTTGACTCTAAATACATAGTCTTAATTAGAAATTCTCTGAATAATTCTTATTTCTTCCACAAGAGGGCCTTCTTAGAAAAGCTTTTCCTTGTTTAATGTTAGGGTTTATCTGTACAATTTCCATGAAAAGTGAAAGTTCTCAAAAAGAATTTTAAAGAAAAGATATTGTGAATTTCTTCCAGAATATATAACTATGAAATAACCTTTTCTGAGATGTTAGTGAGGGTTATTTTGAAAATTTTTTCCCTTTGTCCTCTTATGTCTGAAACAGATCGAGTATTTTCTATTCTTTATTACTTAAAGGCTAGACTCTAAACCAAAGTGTAAATAAAGCCTTTTTACTAGCCTGACTTTATAACATTATCTTATATAATTGTATATCCCAGTCCTCTAAAAATGCTCAGCAAAAATTGCGGTTTAAAAAAAAAGAAGACTAGTAGCAATGGCTCAAGCCTGTAATCCCAGCACTTTGGGAGGCCGAGGTGAGAGGATTACCTGAGCCCATGGGCTCGAGAACAGCCAGGGCAACTTGGCAAGACCTCATCTGTACAATAAATCAAAGCACGTGCCTGTTGTTCTGGCTTCTTGGAAGGCTGAGGCAGAAGGATCACCTGAGCCCAGCAGGTCGACACTGGGGTGGCTGTGAGCGTACCACTGCACTCCAGCCTGGGTGAAAAAAACAAACAAAAACAGGTGTTATGCGGAGAGGTGTGTCACAAACATGTATGTATAAAAAGAACATTTTCTCAGATAAAGATGTTATTAGTCATATGCCACCAAACAAAAAGAATCTATTGAATGAAGTTACATCCTCCTAAATCCAGGGTTTCAAATTATCAGCTCATTGATGTTTCTTTCCCATAATATTCTAATACTTTTACTTTAACAAAGTCCAGAGGATCAAGAAGCAGCAATAGAAGAAATTAGGAGTATATAGTTTCTATCCAACTGTCCTTTATTTTTCATTTTCCTGAGTAGAGTGACCCTCACAGAGCAAAGTTGGGATGACTGGAAGTCTTTAACATTTTCTATTATTTCTGTCAGGCTGTATGGACTGAGGAATTCATTCAAGGAAACCATAGTACTAAGTAACTAGTATAAAGGCTTGCTTGTATTATATTATCTGTTTGGGCCAATAAATATTCTTTTTCTTTTCATAACTATTGTCTTGGTTTAATTTATTTGCCATCAAACTTGTATGGATAAAAATAACCTGAGAACCTCAATAATACAGATGTCTGGGCCTCAGCTGCAGTGATATCAGTTACATAGATCTGGAATGTGGCAAGGGCTTCGATCCCTTCCCCCAGGTGTTCCTTTTGTTCCATAGCCTTGAGTAAGTTTTTTTAATGCCCCTCTGAGCCACATCAACAAAAGGAGATAATACATTTATTTAAGATTTAATTGAGATTAAATTAATTAACATATGGAATAGTAGTTATAACAATGCCTGGCCTCCAGAAGACATGCAGCAGATTAGGTGCCACCCTTGATACACAGGAAACTTTTGCAGTATGACCCTTGTCCACCTTGCTAAGTCTGATCTTTCACATCCTCACAGATTCCTCTCCTCCAACCATATTAGATAACTTGGTCCCGAACTACACGTCTTTGAGACTTCTATGCCTTTACATTCATCAGACATCCTTGGAATGTCTTCTCCCGCTGCTTCTGTAGTAATGTCTTGCTTTTTATTTAAGACTGTTCAGTTTTCATAGCTTCTGTGACCATTCTGACCTTCCTGCATCTGCATCCCCTTTTCTTACATACATCCCCTATCCAATCCGCTCCCACTGAGAGGTGCCATGCTGTAATGAAAAGAGCATGTGTGCTATTAGCAGACATGGACCCGAATCATGGCAGCCTCTTAAGTATGTGAGTTTCAACAAGTTGCTTAATTCCTTCTAGTCTTTTTTTTTAATGTGCTAAATGGGGATAATATTACCATACAGTGTTGTGAGAAATAAAGGGGATAATGTGTGTAAAACACCTAGCCAAGGACTAGCACATAAGCATTCTGTAAATAGCACCTATTTCTGTTTTGATCATAATCTCAGGTATATTTCTTGTTCACCTGTCTGTGGTCAATGCAGAATATAATATTGGCATTTAATAGGTTCTCAGTAGTTATTTGGTGAGGAAGTGAATAGGTCTAGTAATAAATGATGGTGATGAAGACAATTGGAAAACTATCAAACACTGTTTAGAGGTTCCCACATTTGAGTGCTGAGTTTTCTGATATGAAGTCTATGTACTGTATATTTCAAATTTTATTATAGCATAATTACATATAGCTACATATAAGATTATGTTATATATAATTTATTATAGTATAATTATATATAGCTTTCAGAAAATGTCAGTTACATTTAAATTTCAGAGTTCTTATAGATTAGAGAAATGTCAAGTTATTAATGTGCTGATGTATTTTAAAATTTATGTTCAAATTTAACCTTTATAATTAAAGCAGTCATGATTTGAGATTTGATTTCAGATGATTTGGGTATCATAATAAGAATTCAGTCATTTATTTGATATGCAGTGGTTTGATAAAACAGTCCTCTGACTTAAGAGTAACATTCGTATTTTTAAAATGTTTTGCTTTTTTTTTTTATAATAGCAACATTTCATTGAGTTGGATGAAAACAGACAGAGATTATTGCAAAAATGCAAGGAACTTATGAAGAGAGCTAGGCAAGTATGTAACCTGGGTGCAGAGCAGACTGTTCCTCAAGAATACCAGACAGTAAGTATTAAAAGTATATAATGCTACAGTTGCCATATTGACCACATTATTTTAAAGCCTATAGGATGTTAGGCATCGTAACAGACCATCAAAAATATGATGTGTCATAAAAGATAGGAATTTTTTACATTTTTAAATTGAATATGTATGTAATTTCACGTAACAGATTTTCCCAACTGTACTCAAATGTAGCTGTCAATCATTCATTGCTTAGAACTCAAATTCTTAAAACTTGAGTATCACATTATAAAATTATTGGTACCTTAAAATTCATTCTTTCAATATATGTGGGCTTTTTCCACAAAACTACCATTAAGGAGTACAGTTGGAAGACATGGGGACATTTTTCATGGAAACATTGTACCAATAATTGGTATATAAGAAACAGTAAATGGGAGAAAAAAGGCAAAATGAAAATATTTTCCTGGATATTGAAGTGTTTAATTAGGGTATGATGGGAGCTAAATCCTTAGGACTAATATCTGCCAATAAAGGAAGAGGGAAAAGCTCTTCCTTATTTCTGTTATATTGTATATGGTGGCATATCACTCAGCTAGTAAAATGAGGAGGTGCTGCCCTTTAGTCCACATTCCACCATTACTTGTGTGTCCTTGTGACCCTAGGCTTTATCTGACACATGAGGATGATACCTTGTCTACATACCTACTCAGAAGAATGTAATGAAATTAGAAAATGAATTTTAAAATGTCTGATGTTTATATACCCCTTTTTTTGGTTCTTAATTTCAAGTGTTATCTATTTCAATAGATAATGAAATGTCTACTAAAAGATACAAACAGACCTGGAAAAAATGCTAATTTGGATTATAATTTTCAAACCCTCAAAGAATTTATTTTATAGTATCAGACACAGAAACCATAGAGAATGAATTTGGCTGTTTGGGTACATAATAAAAATTCAAAAGATATTTGTAAAACAAATCGAAGAATTTGTTTTTTAAAATAGACTAGAACTTCTTCAAAATATGTTATTATAAAACAAACATAAGTACAATCTGTACTGATGTTTTCTTTTAGAAAGTTGCATTATTCTGTCCTTGATAAGTCATGCCGGTTCTGAAAGAAACAATTAGAAGATAATTAATATATTCATTAAAATGTGTTGATTACCTGCTGTATATCAGGCATTGAGCAAGACAAACATACTTCCTTCTTAACTGAAACTTGCATTCCAATCTGGAAGATAGTGTAGACAAAAACATAAGTCAAAAAAATAGATAATATCAAATAGTGAGAGATGCTAAGAAAAGTAAAACAATGTGAAGGGACAGAATGACATAGTTGGGAGCTTGATCAAGGAAGCTTTCTTTGAGAAGATACTATTTTAGATAAGTTCTAAATGAAGAGAAGAAATCATTCAAGTGAAGATGTGAGGGAAAAGTATTCCAGACAGAGAACAGCTCAAAGCCCCAGAACAGAAGTATATTTGGCATGTTTCAGAATAAAAAGAATCTCAGTAGGGCTAAACTTTATAATCCAAGCAGAGGCAGAAGCCAAGATTATGTAGTACTTTATGGATCACACAAGAAGTTTGGCTTGCATTCTTTTTGAGATAGCCTTCACTGAAAGGTTTTAAACAGAAAGTTGATATTACTAACTTCAGTGTATAAAAGAGCACTCTAACTTCTGTTCTTCTATTTGGAGAATAAAGTAGGGATACAAGAATAGAAGCAAAAAGGCCATTCAGAAGGTTATTGCTTTGGACCAGGCAACCCACTGTAGTGGCGTGGGTTAGGGTGGAGGTACTAAAGAGAGAGAAAGAGAAGTTGACAGATTGGAGGTATGTTTTAAGGACAGAAACAGCAGGCCTTGCTGATGGATTTAGCATGAAGGGTAAGAGAGAGAGGGCTCCTAAATTTTTCACCTGAATAAATAGTAATGCCATTTCCTGATATGAAGGAGATTGAAGGAGAAACAGGTTTGCTTAAAGTGGGTGCAATGCAGATTCTGTTTGACCATCTTAAATTTAAGACGCCTATTAGAGTCAAGTGAAGATACCAAGTAAGTGTTAGGCACATGAGCTCAAAGCTCAGTGGACAAGTCAGAGATCTGGCATATATACATACTGAATATTTGGAGGTTTGTAGAAGTTGAACTGGTTTCAAGATGCATTTTGGGCCGGGCTCGGTGGCTCAGCCTGTAATCCCAGCGCTTTGGGAGGCCAAGGTGAGTGGATTGCCCGAGCCCACGGGTTCGACACCTGCCTGGGCAACGTGACAAGACCTCATCTCTACAATAAATTTAAACAGCCTGGCGTGGTAGCGCGCGCCTGTAGTTCCAGCTACTTGGAAGGCTGAGGTGGAAGGATCGCTGGAGCCCAGCAGGGCGAGGCTGCAGTGGCCGGGAGCAGCCACTGGACTCCAGTCTGAGTGACAGAGTGAGACTCCAACTCAAAAAAAAAAAAGATGCATTTTGTACCTTGTAATATATGGACTTTGCAGATTGTGCTTGGCAAAACACTGTACTGCTTGCCTCCCCTCATAGAAAATTACCTGTTGTAATTGGATTCTTAGGATGCTTTTGTAGTTCTTCATAAATACAGTATAAAGTTCTAACTTCTTGCTCTCTTTCAATGCCCCACATATTCTGGACCCATTCTACCAATTCAGCAAGTACCCACCATTCCAAATGGACACAACTCCTCACCCCCCATGGTATGCAGTGCTCATTCTTTTTTCCTGAGCTCCTATCTTCCCTCTGCCTTGCTCTTCCCTAGCCATTTGCTTTAAGGCCCAGACATGAATTCTAGGCCTTGAAATTCTCTTAACTCCCCTGTAGCATGAACTGATACTTCCTTTCTCTTAGTTCCCTAGCCTATATGATATGTACTGCTTATTTTAATACTCATCATCAATACATTGCCTTAAGGTTTTATCCAGTGTATACATTTTGTTTTCTTTTAGAATAAAGTGTAAGTTTTTGAAGGCAAAAGACGCTGTTTATAATTCCTTTGTATCCTTGCTTCTAGCATGCTGTTGAACAGATAGTAGATACTTATTCAGCAGATTATTTTCCTTTTAACTATTTGAATGGAATTGTTTTCATTGTATCTATAATGATGGACAATTTTTTTCTTTAGGCTTTCCAAGATCTTCCAAACACATTGGATGAAATTGATGCTTTATTAACTGAAGAAAGATCAAGAGCTTCGTGCTTCACAGGACTGAATCCTACAGTATGTCTCTTTCTCTGTTCCCATTCTGCAATCTGCAAGCACCACCACTGCCACCCTACACACACACACACACACACACACACACACACACACACACACACACACACACACACACACACACAGTTCCTCCAGTACTTGCCTCCCACTCTGTACTAGAGCTCTTGGTAATAATAAGCTAGACAGCAGGAACAATGTGCTTTAAATGCCAGATTCTGAATCTATTAGAATTTTAAATAGATTCTTCCTAAGGAACACAGTGTTCTGTGCCTTTTCTTTATAAAAAGAATAGTTGGGATAACCTGAAATACTGCAATGTCTATTTTTTTCAAGGATAAAAAAATGTAATTTTCAGATTTAATAACATAAATGAGTTGCATACAATGTAACACAACTGGCATTTTCTGTTAATGTTTTAATTGATGTAGAATTTTATATAATTGTATCCTTTGGTAGATTTATCTTAAATATTTCTTCCCTGCCAGGTTGTTGAGGAATACACAAAAAGAGAAGAAGAAATAGAGCAGTTAACTGAGGAACTAAAGAGAAAGAAAATTGAACTAGATAAATATAGGGAAAATATTTCACAGGTAATTTTTAGTTTTACCTTTTTTATCATATGCTTATCATTAATGAAATGAGAATGTGGAATAATGCAAAATGGGATGATATGCTCCTAAGAGAAGTGTATTATCATAACCAGATTGATATTGCTATAAAACTTGTTTTATGTAAAGTTTTTTATCAGAATATAATAATACTGTTTTTAAAATGTGTTTTTATATTTCCTTTATTTACAGGTAAAAGAAAGGTGGCTTAATCCTTTAAAAGAGCTGGTAGAAAAAATTAATGAAAAATTCAGCAATTTTTTTAGTTCCATGCAGTGTGCTGGTGAAGTTGATCTCCATACAGAAAATGAGGTAAAATTGAATTTGAAATACAATTCCTGGCAAGTAATTGTAATTATGTGCCTAAAGTACATGTAAATTATTTACTTACTTTAGAGTTATATCTGTGAAAATTTTGCTTACTGAAAAATTATTCAAAGCAAGGAAAAGACCATGTGTGGGATTCCATCAGGTTCATTTTTTTGTTTTTTGGTGATGTTTCAGATTAAGTGACTAATACCTTACTGACTCTTTTTCTACAGTCTGAATAGTGATCATTAAGCCATGTTGAATAAATGCATTGCTTTATAAAGCCACCACTGCCAAAGTTAAAAGAGTCATAAACAAATTAGTTTGAAATAGAGAATCGGTGCAGGGGGCACATAACATCAATAAGGGCACCTGATTACAAACAAGGCAAAGTGGGAACCAAAGGGAGGCCCAAACTTTACCTGTACAATGATCACTTGTACACCTAATCCTGAATTGTACCCTATATCTTTAAAGTAAAAGAAAAGAAATGGAGAATCTATTTGTTTTTTGAGTTGGACTCCCGCAGTCCTTCCACTTCAGCCATACAAGTTGCTGGAACTACAGGCGCACGATACTACACCCGACTGATTTTTTTATTTTGTTGTAGAGAAGAGGTCTCACCAAGTTCCCTGGGCTGTCTCAAACCCACAGGCTCAGGCAGTCCACTCACCTCAGCCTCCCAAAGTGCTGTGATTACAGACTAACCACTGAGCCTGGCCTCAACATTTTTTTAATCAAGAATTTAAGAATTCAGCTGGGTGTAGTAGTTCACGTCTATAATCCCAGCACTTTGGGAGTCTGTGGTGGGAGGATCACTTGAGCCCAGGAGTTTGAGACCAATCTGGGCTACATAGTGAGACCCTATCTCTACAGAAATAAAACAATTAATTAGCCAGGCATGGTGGTGTGTGCCTATATTCTCAGCTACATGAGAAGCTGAGGTGGTAGGATCACTTGGACACAGGAGTTGAAGCAGCAGTAAGCTATGATCACACCACTTCGTTCCAGCCTGGGTGACAGAATGAGACCCTCAAAAAAATAGTTTATGAGAATGAACCAGCTATAATAGCTCACACCTGTAATCCCAGCACTTTGGGAGGTGAAGACGAGAGGATTGCCTGAGCCCAGGAGTTCGAGACCTTGTCAAACCTTGTCTCTACAATTAAAAAAAAAAAGTTAGCTGGGTATAATGGCATGCACCTGTAGTTCCAGCTACTTGGAAGGCTAGGGCAGAAGGATCGCCTGAGCCCAGTAGGTCTAGGCTGCAGGAGCTGTGAGCGTGCGATTGCACTCCAACCTGGGCAACAGAGAGAGACTTCAACTCAAAAAACAAACAAAAGGTTTATGAGAATGAAAATATTGAGAAATTTGCTACTAATTTTTTGAGGTATAAATTTATGCATTGCAATTTGAAGTAAAATAAATTTTTCATTAAGAAACATGTAGCCGGGCTCGGTGGCTCAGCCTGTAACCTCGTGCTTTGGGAGACTGAGGTGAGTGTATTGCCTGAGCCTGCGGGTTCGAGACCCACCTGGGCAACTTGGTGAGACCTCATCTCTACAATAAATCAAAAAATTAGCCGGGCTTGGTAGCACATGCCTATAGTTCCAGCTACTTGGAAGGCTGAGGCGGAAGGATTACCGGAGCCCAGCGGGCCGAGGCTGCAGTGGCCGGGAGCGGCCACTGTACTCCAGTCTGGGCAACAGAGTGAGACTCCAACAACAACAAAAAAACACAAGGACACAACAACACACAAAGAGAATTTATGTGATAGTTGAGGCAGAGATTTCAGGGATGCATTTACAATACAAAGAATATCAAGGAATGTCAGCAAACATCAGAAACTTAGAGAGAGGCAAAGTTGGGAGACAGCATGGTCTTGCTGACACTTTGGTTTTGGACTTCTAGTCTCCAGGACTGCAAGATACTAAGTTTTTGTTGCTTTAAGTCACTAAGTTTGTAGTGCTTTGTTATTGTAGTCTAAGGAAACTAACACAGTTGCCAACTACCTCACTGAAATAGCCCTTACTAAAAATGTCACAATGCTCTCTTCATTGCTAAATTCAGAGCATATCTTGCAGGACTTTCAAAATTTGATCTCTCTCTCTGCAACGTTTGAAAAAAATGTCCTATGCCTTGCTCTTGAAACCCTTTTGTCCTTGCTTCTTGAACACTGCTATGCTGATTTCTTCATTATCTCTCAGGTAACTTCCCTTCAACTGTCCTTTCTAGGATATGTCACTCATATCCTAAATATTTGTGTTACCTTTTTCCAATTTAATATGTTAACTGAAGTGAAATAAAGTCATTCACATAAGACCAAAAACTGCATGATTCCACTGAATGGGATATCTAAAATAGGCAAAGTCACAGAAATAGAGAGTGGAATTATGGGTGCCAGGGGCTGAGAAGGTAGGAAACAGGGAGTTGCAACAGGTGTAAAGTTTCAGTTATACAAGATGAATATGTTCTAGAGATTTTGCCTATAGTTAACAACACTATATTATGCACTAAAAATTTGTTAAGAGGGTAGATCTTGTGCTAAGTTTTCTTACCACAACTAAATAAATAAAATGTTAACAGAACCAAAATATATTTAGCACACCTCCTCTTTTCCCAAATTCTCAGTAAAAGTAGTAAAATAATAAAATATTTTTAAATTTATCTAGTTTACTTATTTATTCAGCAAACATTGATTAAGTATATATTACATCCCAGACACTGTGCAATGTACTAGAGACACAGGGATGAAAAAGACAAAGTCCTTGACCTCCTGAAGCTTACATCTTCATGGGGTGTAATAAGAAATAATCAAAGAACTACATAAGACAATTACAAAGTGTGATGTGTGGCATACAAGAAATAAATAAAATAACAAGATTGATCTGGGTCAGCTAATTTTTTACACATAGTCACATAGTAAATATTTCAGGCTTTGTGGGCCATATGGCCTCTGTTGCAAGTACTCAACTCTGCTGTTGCAACATGAAAGCAATTGTGAGCAAATAAATAAATGGATGTGGTTGTGTTTCAATAAAACTTTGTTTACAAAAGGGGCAACGGAAAAGATTTAGCCTGTGGGCCACTTTACCAACCCTGAAATAGAGAAAAATTGGAGTATGTTAATTTAGATATAAAGGTCAAAAGAGCTTTTCAAAAAGGTAGCATTTGAGCTGAGACCTAAAGGGGAAAAGAGCCACACCTACTTCCCTCAATTCACTAGCCTTTCAACACTGAAAAAGATGGCAAACAAATATTTTATGTTGTTTGGGTCTGAAAGATTTGAATGATCTATAAAATGAATGATTCTAGATGCCTTGATAGACATCAACCCCTGCATTCCCAGTGTGGAAAGTCACAACAAGAGAAGAGTCATTCAATTTATGAAAAAATGTAGTAGTTTTAACAGGGATAGGGATCAATCTGAAGCACTAGATAAAACATTCCCCTTTGAATAGACTTACTGAAAGAAATGAGGAAAGGGATTACAGAATATTTTGTCTGCATTCCAAGCAAGAATTGAAAATATATTGAAACTGGGCTCGGTGGCTCAGCCTGAAACCCCAGCACTTTGGGAGGCAGAGGTGAGTGTATTGCCTGAGCCCATGGATTCGAGACCTGCCTGGGCAACTTGGCGAGACCTCATTCCTACAACAAAATCAAGAAAAATTTAGCCGGGCATGGTAGCACATGCCTGTAGTTCCAGCTACTTGGGAGGCTGAGGTGGAAGGATTGCCGGAGCCCAGCAGGTCAAGGCTGTGGTGGCCAGGAGCATGCCACTGCACTCCAGTCTGGGTGACAGAGTGAGACTCCAACTCAAAAAAAAAAGAAAAGAAAAGAAAAAAGAAAATATATTGAAACTATAAAAAATCTAAAGTACATAGATTATTTTATATCAAAATATTTATTATCATAGAGACATCAAATTTTACAATAGTTTAGTATAAAAAATTGAATCAGGCCAGGCTTGGTGGCTCAGCCTGTAATCCCAGCACTTTGGGAGGCCAAGGTGAGTGGATTGCCTGAGCCCGCAGGTTCGAGACCTGCCTGGGCAACTTTATGAGACCTCATCTCTACAATAAATCAAAAATTAGCCGGGCATGGTAGCATGTGCCTGTAGTTCCAGCTACCTGGAAGGCTGAGGCAGAAGGATCACTGGAGCCCAGCAGGTCGAGGCTGCAGTGGCCAGGAGTGGCCACTGCACTCCAGTCTGAGTGACAGAGTGAGACTCCAACTCAAAATAAAATAAAATAAAATAAAAAATTGAATCAGCGTATTTGTTTTTTTTAAGATGCAAAAGAAAGAGATATGAAGAACAAAACCAAGAAATAAAATTTACTTATAGTAGAAGCTCCATGTAGAAATAGAGCATACAAAGATAAAGCAATAATCATTAGAAATTATAGAACACATTTTCCTTTTAATTGAGAAGTCTTATTTCTTCAGCCCAAATGGATCAAAGAGTACCAGACCAAATTCATGTAGAAAGAAATAAATTTAGACATTTACTGAAAACATTGCTGAATTTGAAAGATTTAGGAAAATAAAACTGCAGATATGTAAACTAGAAGGGAAAATGGTGGTGGACAGGGTGAGAAGAAGATAATACACAAAGAGAAAAATATTCAGAAACAAAGGTCTCTTCCACAACACTGAATGCTTTTCAGAACAAAGATTGTGAGAAGATCCAAGATGGCCACCATGGAGCAGCAGAGAGGTGCCTCTCTCAACAAGTGGGGCAGAAAGTAGGGACTCAGCCATTGATAGAGGGAGACATCCTGAACAGTCTTGAATGGATGAAGCACCCTGCACCCATCAAAAGTCTCTTTGAACAAATAGAGACCAGAAAGCAATGGCAGATACTGGGACCCAGCACCCCATCCCCTGCTGTGTATCAGACTCACACAAGAACTGAAAGTCCTGCGTGGTGAACAGGAAGGGATGAGTGATACTAAGATACTTTGGGTCATTCCCTTACTTTCAGCTGCACTTGAGTCATTGGTCCCATGCGAGAGGAATCCTGGCGAGGGCACAGCAACGGGCAACCAGAAACCAAATGGAAAGGGGAACAAAATTCATGATAGAACAGCACTGAGAGCACACCTTTTACTAGCAGAGCCCAATGGCCAGATCCCAGACTGAGAAAGCTTGAAGAATTACCTTCCAGCACTACATGCCCACAAGGCAGATCCCCCTACCCCCACTATGGTAGAGAACTTGCTCTTTTTTCCAGAGCTGAGTGTGGACTTGAAAAGAAAGGGAACAGCAAAAAAGATACCCAAAGACTTTCCAAGTGAGAAGACTTCTGGACTACAAACTGCAGATGGCAGATGGAGTCTCATTCCCCCACTCACTCTCTGCAGAGTGCTTGCAACAGGATCTAAAAACCAACATCACCAGTTTAACTGCTGGAGAGAAAATTGACAGCAGAGAGATCTGTCACAGGGTAGAGAAAGGAGCAGAAGTGAATGCCTTTATTTCTCTCACTGAGTTATCTATGTTGGGTGACAGAAAGAATCCTAGAACAAAAGGTTATTGACAAGCATCAGAGCAACAGAAACAAAGAGGAATTATAGAGAGGTAAGAGAGGCATGTCACAATGAGGAAAAGTCAATGAAAAAATGTAGGCAATCCTCAGTGTCCTAAAGATAGTGTCCAAAAAAGCAGCTATCAGGACACAAACAATGGAACCCCCCCCCCCAGAATGGCCTGACCCAGATGACAGTCATAGAAATCAGAGATTGAATGGTTAAAATGAACAGAGATAGTCAAGGGAAATTAGAAGCAAAACTCACCAAAGTCATATAGGAAGTAAAGCAAAGTAGGCCAATTTCAGAAAAGCCTATTCTGAAATAATGGAAATGAAGACCTTTATCCTGGAAATTAAAAACATAGAAACAAGCATAGAGAGCAGGCAGAGGGAAGAATCTTAGGAAGAATCTAGTCTGTCAAAAACATATTTAAAAAGTTCAAAAAGAAGGAGCAAAACCTCCAAGAGGTTTGGGACTATGCCAAGAAATCAAATTTATGCCTGACTGATATCCCTGAAGCAGAAAAGGAAGCAGAGACCACAATGGAGCAAGAATTCTATGAGATCATCCAAGAAAACTTCCCACATCTCACTAGAGAGGAGACTATTCAAGCACAAGAGATCAAGAGAACCCCCACATGTACCATATGAGAAGACCATCCCCACAACATATAGTAATCCACCTCAAAAAGTAAGCATGAAAGGAAAAATTCCTAAAGGCTATAATAGAAAAAAGCAGACCACCTAATGGGGAAGACCCATCAGAATCACTCCAGACTTATCTGCAGGCACACTACATGCCAGAAGGGACTGGAGTCCAATTTTTAACATTCTTAAAGATAAACAATTTCAGTCACAAATTTTCTATACTGCCAAGCTAAGCTTCATCAGTGATAAAGAGTTAAAATCCTTCACAGATATCCAATACTTAAGAGAACATGCTACCTCCAGACCAGTCCTTCAGGAGATGCTTAAGATGTCAAACATGGGAAAAAAAAGAATGGTCATACCTGTTGCAAAAGTACAGGCAATAAAGAGCATACAGAGCACTCACAAAAATGAAAATACACACACACAAGCATATAGAGAGAGATGCAAAGCAATCCTCTAAAAGCCCTATGCAAGGAATAAAGTCTCACATTTTAATAATTATTTTAAATGTGAATGAACTAAATGTGTCACTGAAGAGACATAGATTGGCAAACTGGATAAAGAAGTGTGATCCAACAGTCTGCTGCCTCCTGGAAACTCATTTCACTGCAAAGGGCACTCATAGGCACAAAGGTAATGGCTGGAAAATGATCTTTCAGGAAAATGGAAAACAAAAGAGAGTAGGTATAGTTATTCTGATATCAGACAAAGCAAACTTCAAACCATCAAAAGTTAAAAAGGACACCACACAATGATAAAAGATTCAATCTACCAGCAAGAAATAGCCATCTTAAACATATATGCACTGAACACAGGAGCACCAGGTTTTATAAAACAACCATTAAGTAAGCACACAATCGTAATCAGAGTCCTAAATATCCTACTAACAGCCTTAGACAGATCATTGAGGCAAAAAAATCAACAAGGAGATCCAGAACCTCAACTTAATGCTCAATCAAATGGATTTAATACAGAACACTCCACCCAAATTCTGCAGAGTATATATTCTACTCATGAGCACATGAAACATACTCTAATGTCAGTCACATTCTTGGACATAAATCAAGTGTGAACAAATTTTAAAATATCAAAATAATACCATGCATCTTCTCAGATCACAGTGGAATAAACAAATATTGCCACCAAGAATATCCCCCCAAAACACACAGTGATATGGACACTAAACAACATGCTGCTGAAAGACTTTGTGGTCAACATGGAAATCAAGACAGAAATAAAAAGATTTCTGGAAACAAATGAAAACAAAGACACATCAGAATCTCTGGGATGCCATGAAATCAGTGTTAAGAGGAAAATTCATAGCATTATAGGCACACATCAAGAATAGAGAAAAATCACAAGTAAACAGCCTAATGTCACACCTAAGGGAGCTGGAAAGGCAAGATCATCTAAATCCTAAATTCAATGGATAGATCCAGATCACTAAGATAAAATCACAATTGCAGGATATGAAAGACAAAAAATATTATAGAAAGAATCAACAATAAGCCGGGCATGGTGGCATATGCCTGTAGTTCCAGCTAGTTGGAAGACTGAGGCGAAAGGATCGCCTGAGCCCAGCACGTCGAGGCTGTGGTGGCTGTGAGCATGCCACTGTCCTCCAGCACGGGTGACAGAGT
>CAUYQG010021611.1:0-14497 GCA_963574415.1 Tarsius wallacei
GCCTTTCTGCCTTTCTGTCCCCAACCACCTCCCCAAGCTCCCCCCACTGATTGTACCACCCCTGCAGCGTCACCCCGCCCGGGGGCTAGTGGTGAATGCAGCCACCCTCTTTGGGGACCTCCAGTCCTTCATGGGGCAGTCGTGGGACCAGGCTGTGGCCACGCAGGCTCTCTGGCATACCCTGAGCAGCCGGCCAAGGGTAAGTGTGAAGCCTGGCAAACAGTCTGGGAAGGGGTTCCACGATGGGCTTGGGGCTGCTGGGTGGTTTCAGCTGCTTGCTGTATTCCCCAGGCCTTGGTTTCCCCATCTGGAGTTGGGGGTGGTGACTGAACCAGGTGGCTGTAAGGTCCCTGTGAGTCACCCTCATCCATTCACTTGGCACCTGCTGGACGAGAACCTGACTTGGCTTGGGGAAGAGGCAGTCAGTAGAACTGGCCCTCTTCCTGAGATGTCACCAGTCATACCCCTATGTCATTGCCCACCATGGCATGTACTGCCCCTGCAGGGAGGAGAGTCCCCATGCCCTGAGAGGCAACAGACTTGGGCCTGCTGTGGAGAATTAGAACAGATAGAGGGGATGAGAATTGCTGGAGGGAGGCAGGGATTGCAAAATCCTTCAAGAGGGTGACAGTGCATGACTGGGGCCATGGCACAGGGTAGAGGTGGGAGAGTACAAGTGAAGCTTCAAGAGAGGCGCCACCCTGCTTTAGAGGCCAGGAATGACCCTGTACCTCAGCGCCCCAGTGCCCCACACTGACCTGGGGGTTGCTCCAGGTCCACTGGAGGAGCCTCCAGGAGGATTCTGGGGTACAAGGGAGATGGCAGAGGGGCTGGCACCAGAACGGGGTGCCTGAGCCTTACACCTCCCTCCTCGCCCCACCAGGATGCACTCTGCTCCCCTGCTCACCGACTCTTGCAAGACAGCCAAGACGTACCAGTAACGGTCACCCCGCTGCGGACTGAGCGCGTGCTGCTCTTTGATGATGCCCTTGTCCTGCTGCAGGTTGGGTGGGCTGACCCAAGGTCTTGGGGCCACAGTGGGGCTCTGGGGTCTGGTTCAGAAAGAAACGGGAACGGGAGAAGCTGCTGGGACTGAGAACATGGGCTTGGGGAGGTGGTTGGGGACAGAAAGGCAGAAAGGCAGTTGGAGCCGTCCCTGAAGGTGTGTGGGCTGTGGGGAAAGGCTGCCTAGGTGCATCCTGGCTTCAGCCCTTTCTGGTTGGTGGCCTGGTTGAGCATCTTTACTTTGATTTCCTTGCCTGGAAGGTGGAGTAAGTTTGTCCTACAGCGGATGCCAGACAACTCTTAGTTCCCTTCATACTCAAATAAGAGAGGAACCCCACATGAGAGGCCATGGGTGGCCTGTGGTGACTAAGGAGGGCCGGTTGAGAAGGCTTCTAGAGAAAGTGCCCCATAGAAGTGGTGCCTGGGCTCAGCATTACAGAGGTCAGGAGGGAGTCAGACCTGGGGCTTGGGAATTGTTTCATGGTCAGTTATCTTGTCTATGCTTAATCTCCATCTCATGTTGCTCTTGTGAGGTCCATAGCACTGTCTTCTCTGCCCCTGAGAATGTTGACCTGAAACCCCTTGCAGATAGCTGAGGCCCAGGAGGGATGCCACCCAGCCCAGACCCATGTCCCCTGAAGTCTGGTTTGGGGGTTGATGGTGATTTAGTTTGAGTTTCCCTCCACTCCTGACTTCACAACCTGCTCCCAGTACATGAACAAGATATATCCCTTAACTGTGCTAGCCTTTCCCACCACTGGACCTTTGCATGTGCTGCTGTTGTCTCTGCTGGACCTCTCCTGTCTCTGGCCTGTATCTGGCAAGCTCCTCCTCACCCCTCAGGCCTGAGCATCATGCCTCCCCCTGGCCACGGAGCAGTGATTGCCTGCCTGCGCTGGACAGGAAGTTGCTACACAGAATCTTTCCAGAGGAAGGGATGTTTTGACTGGCTCTCAGAGCAGAATGGCATTCTAGGTAGAAGGAGCAGCACAGGCAAAGTTTCAGAATGAGGAGATTTTGGAGCAAGCTTAGGAAGGTGTGTGTGTGGCCGTGATGGTGTAGAGAAGGCAAGTGCCGGGGGAGAGTGTGGAGGAGCTGCCCTGAGGTGGGGAGCAGGCCGGAGTGTTGAGGGACTTGGTGCTGCACATGCTGGGCAATCAGCCTTGGGTGCTGGTGCCTGGGCCAGCCTGGGCCAGGGGGTAAGTGAGCATCAGGTCTGGGCTGCAGCCTGGTCCGGAGGGTAGGTGAGCATCCGGTCTGGGCTCTGGATGATACCTGTGTTCATCTTCTTCCAGGGCCATAATATTCATACCTTTGACCTGAAGCTGGTGTGGATGAATCCTGGGCAGGACAGGTGAGTAAACCCCTCTGCTGACACCCCAAGCCTTCCTTTCCTCTACCCCGTGCCAGCTGTTGACACCCCAGGGTTCTGCCTTGGGCTCTCCCTGACACCCTCCAGGCAGAGCTGGGGCCTACTTGTCACTTGTGTCTGTCTAGGTGCACGTTTCACCTCCTTACACCCGAAGAAGAGTTCTCCTTTTGTGCCAAGAACCCTCAGGGCCAGGTGAGTATGGGTGAGCTGGGAGAGTGGGGTCAGACCACAGGATAGGGAGGGGCAGAAGTGTACAACCCTATAAGGCTCCCCAGGAGTGCAGGCAGGGAGCTTTCAGGCCTCTGGAGTCAGGTTGAGAGTAGGTTAGGGGTCAGCCTGGGGCCAAGCATCAGAATGCCAAAGAGAACAGGGTATTTTTCTCTATAAAGCCAGAATGGAAGCCCGTGCTGACCCCTGCTCTGTGATCTTGTTCAGCCCCTCTGGGCAGGTGCTGAAACTGAAGACGAGGGTCTCATGTTGTGGGGAGGGCCCAGGGGAGCAGCAAGGAGTAGTTGGACATTCCGTGAGTGCCAGAGCAAAAGCCTCCTTGGAGGATATGCCTCCAGCAGTAGTGACCCTTCCTGTGTTTCCCTGTCTCCACCAGGCCATCTGGCAGTGGAAGGTGACCCAGGCTGTGTGCCAGGCCCTGCGTGGGAGGAAGGACTTCCCTGTACTTGGGATGGGCCAGGAGCCCTCTGAGCCTCCTGCCTGCCGCTGTGCTACATATACCTTCCGTGCCGAGGGCCGGCTCTGCCAGGCCACCTATGAGGGCGAGTGGTGCCAGGCCAAGCCCCATGGCAAGTGAGTGTCTGCAGCTCTGGGCGGCATGGTGGGCTTCTCCGGGGTCTGAGGGGCAGACAGCACCATAGGGACCTCATTGCCTTGGAGCATGTACCAGAGGCTACTATCTTGTGGTCGGTGGGTCAATTCACTTTGTCCTTCATGGATCACTTAAGTCCTCTTCGACAGGGTCTAGCCCGGAGTAGGTCTGTGCCAAATGAAATCTAGATTGTAATCTGGGTAGTGGCTCACGCCTGTAATCCCAGCACTCTGAGAGGTCGAGGCAGGAGGATTGCTTGAGCCCAGGAGTTAGAGACCAGCCTGGGCAACATAGAAATACCTTATCTCTACAAGATATCAAAATATTAGTTGGGCATGGTGGTGCACACCTGTAGTCCCAGCTACTCAGGAGGCTGAGCAGAAGGATTGCTTGAGCCTCGGAGGTCGAGGCTCTGGTGAGCCATGATTGTGCCAGTGCACTCCAGCATGAGTGACAGAGTGAGACCCCCAACTATAAAATAAAATAAGATAAAATAAAAATATTTTAAATGGTGACACCAGGGAGCTGGCCTGTGGGGCCTGCGTGGCTGTCCCAGCCTCAGGAGGGAGGAAGAATAATTCTCATAGTTTTATCTGGTGGTGGTGAAATGGTTTGCATGCATTCTATCTCCATTGGGCCTCACAAAGACCCTCTGGGGGAGTGCTTTTACCCATTTCATGGGTGCAGAAACAGACTCAGTGACCAGCATGACTTGCTCAAGGTTTCAGGGCGGGTGATACGGTGAGCCTGGCCTCAATCAGGGGTTTGTGTGACCCCACAAGCAGGCAAGACTAAAAAATATATGGCCTCACGCTGTGCAACAGCTGGGAAAGATGGGAACCACAGCAGAAGGGACATGCAAGGTTACACTCTGAAGCATGTCTGTTACTTTATAATCCTCTGCCTATTTCCAGAAAGGGCTCGAGAGATTTATGAACAAAAAGACAGAAAAAACAATGCCATGTTGTAGAGGGCAGGAGGATGGTAGAAATCTCACTGACTAGCATTTAGCTTGAGCTTGAAGTTTTGATCTGAGCTTCCTGTTTGTCAAGGGAAAAAGGGAACCTGGATGTCTCCAGGACTCTTCCTATGGAATGTGGTGAATGTGCTCCATGAGTCTGCTGGTGCCAGCAGTAAAGAAGGCTAAAGGGGCTTTCCGTGGGGGGGTCTCAGAGCTCAGACAAGAGGACTGGGTGGGGGCAGAGTCCAGTCTGAGGAGGAAGGGAGGGCCTCTAAAGAAGGTCTGTGACTGAGGCTATTGAAGATGAGTGGTGGGCCTAAGACCTGTGGACCACGACTGTGTTCCAGGGGAACCTTGAAGTGGCCGGATGGGCGGAATCATGTGGGACACTTCTGCCAGGGCCTGGAGCACGGGTAAGGCTGCTGGAGCTGACGCCAGTGGGCGTGTGGTGGGCGGGGGATGCTGTCCTCCTTGCTGTGGTCACCAGCCGGTCCCATCCTAGACTCCTATACTTCAAACAAGAACCTAGAGGCCATCTGATCCAGCCCTATCATTGCACAAAAGGGGAACCGAGGACCTGAATGGTGGGGGCGGGGGACTGCCGGTCTCAGCTTGAGGTCACAGAGGGAGTGGTGCAGGGCTAGAAGGTGCTGACAGGTCGTGTGGGGGCAGGATGGAGGGAGAGGTCCTGAGAGGGGCCCTTGGAAGAAGACCGGGGCTGATTACCTTTGAGATTCTCCTTGTCATCTGGAAGGCTCCTTGTAGGGAAGGAGACTCCTGGGTGGCATGGAGGGTGTGGCGGGTGTCTCAGGTCAGGGCTGTGCAGGGAGGTGGCCCTGGTACTGATCCCTGTACTGCCCTGTCATGCTGTCAGCTTTGGCATCCGCCTGCTGCCCCAGGCCTCTGAGGACAGGTTCGATTGTTACAAGTGCCACTGGTGGGAAGGCAGCATGTGTGGCTACGGCATCTGTGAGTAAGTGACCATTGGCTGGCAGGAGGCGATGGGTCATGGGATAGGCGTGTCCCCTGGGCCCAGCTCTGTAAGGTGGGACCAGCTGTTTGTAACCCTCCCCAGATATGGCACGGAAGAGGTGTACAAGGGCTACTTCCAGGAGGGCCTGCGGCATGGATTTGGGGTCCTTGAGAGCACCCCACAGGCCCCCCAGCCCTTTAGGTACACGGGCCACTGGGAGAAAGGCCAGAGGAGCGGCTATGGCATCAAGGAAGACAGTGATAGGTGAGTGCCTCTCAGCCACTGTCCCCAGGATTGAGGGCCGGAGAGAACCCTCATAGCCCAAATTGTCTCAGGGTACAGGCTCCTGTTTGTCCCCCACAGTGTCTATCCTAAGTCCCCACTTCCTGTCCACTTACTCAGGAGCCACTGAGGGAGCCCTGACCTTCCTGACTGCAGTACCACCCCTACTTTGGCCCCAGCTATGCTGGCAGAGAGGAGTTTCTGACACCCGAACTGTCCCACCTGAGGCCTGCAACCCTTTCATGCTCTCTGGGCCATGGGACAAAGCCCCAGGTCCTTGGCCTGCAGTCACGGCCTTGCCTCCTCCTCTGACCTCACCCCAACCCTGCCTCCCATGTACTCCTCCAGCCTTTCTGGACCATAGAACATCCCTATTTATCTGTCATGTGCTCCCACTGCTATGGCTTTGCATACACAGGAGTGGCACCCCCATCTCACCTATCCCTCCTGTCACCTCCACAGGGAGTCCCCAGGATGCCCTCCCCCTGAAGCCTCCCTCCTTTCTCCACCTTCTGTTCCTTTTAGGGGTCCTGACCTCACCCTGCCCTGTGTCTGAGTTGAGTGAATTCAGGTGATGTCACTGCTCCTTACCTTCCCGCCTCTGCTATCCCATGCAAGCAGAGTGCCCGGAAGGTGCATGGGAATGATTCTGTCCAACTCTGGCCACACCTCTCTCCCTCCAGCGGGGAGCGCTATATCGGCATGTGGCAGGCTGACCAGCGCCATGGCCCGGGAGTCATGGTCACCCAGGCGGGCGTCTGCTACCAGGGCACCTTCCAAGCAGACAAGATAGTGGTGAGTGGAGTGTATACTGAGCTCTCCCTGTACCCCATCTGCTCTGGGGGACCCTGAAGCTGAGCTGAGGCTGTTCAGGGAGGGAAGGGGGCTGCATTCTCAGGTGCTGGAGGGAGACAGAACCTGGGCAGGAACCCAGTTCTGCCACCTATCTACCCTGGCCTTGGCCAAATCTCTGCCCCACTCAACCTCAGTTTCCCCATCAGCAACTCAGGTCAATAGTACTTATTGTAGACTCAGTGAAATAGTACGAATGAAGTTCTTAGTCATGAGGATGCCTGTAGCCTCAGTACCTGACATTGTAGACCCCTAACTGGATGCCTGTCTCTGGGCCAAGCCTCCTGTCAGGGGCTTGTAGGAGCCTCCCAAGAGCCTTGCAGGTTGATGTCATTTTTATCTCCAGTGTATGAAAGACAAATGTGAGGCCCAGAAGGATCAGAGGACCAGCCCGATGTCACATCCTACTGCGGGGCAGAGCTAACACTTAAGCCCAGGTCCCCTGAGCCTGGGCTCCCCATCTCCTCACTTTTTCCCCAGCCACACCCGGCCAGGTGCTTGGTAAATGTGAGCTCTGGCTTGATGACTGTTACTGTTATTATGGGTCGTTTGTCTGTTTGTGCTCCACTTTGTTCTGGAGAGGATTGAAGGAGGCCCACAAAGGAGGAGGAAGAAAAGCAAGAACAGGCACACAAAATAGATCAGAAATAAGCCGAACACAAATGGCATTCCTTTCAGCTCTGAGCTTTCTGCAATCCATGTGACAAGGGATCCTGATCAGCTCTGCCATCTCCAGGGACAGTGACAAGCAGGGAATCAGGGAGAGTTCAGAAAAAGCCCTGTACCTCCTGGGCTCCCTGGGTCTTTCTGAAGAGGCTGCTGGGGTGAGGAGCCAGGTCTGAGGGTATCATTCAGGGAAACCTAGGGATGAGGCCCAGGGACTGGTGCTCAACAGGCCGAGGGCTGGGGCCCCACTTAGGTGTGGTCCTGGGGGGTGCAACAGGGCTCAGGGCCCTTCTTTCTCATTTCCTAGCCCTTCCTTACCTACTGTTCCTACCCCCCTGGCTTTCTTCCCAAGGGCCCGGGCATCCTTCTCTCAGAAGATGACTCCCTGTATGAGGGCACCTTCACCAGGGACCTGACCCTCATGGGGAAGGTGAGAGCTGCTTAGACCCCACTCCACACCCTGCCTCCCCACTTGGACCCAGGGCTGAGGGTGCAGGCAGAGGGGGAGTAGAAAAGGGGCCATCTTCCAGCTGAATCACAGCCAAGGGACAGGCCTAGCAACCGTGCCCTGCCACAGAGTTGTGATTGATTCTGGAGCAAGCTGAGAGGGGATGGGTGGGCTTGCCTTGCATCCAGAGGGTGCTGGTGGCCTGCTGTTCTGTCCCCCCGGTGCCCCCTAGTTCAGAATACATGCCCTCTGCTACCGTCAGTGCCTAGGGAGGTTGTCCCTTGAGTCACATCCTTCAGTATGTTCCTGCCTAAGATGACCCAGCAAAAGGCAGTGTGCCCTGATGGGGCCTTTGGCATTGTGGGAGCTGCTTTGGTTTCATAATGGCTGGAGGGCACGACTGGCACAGAATGGGTAGAGACTAGCAGTGCTAAGGACAGGACAGGCCCATGCGGCAAGGACTTGCCCACCCCAGGACTCTGCCAGGCTCTGGACCTACCCCTCCCTGGCCCCTCAGTGGTGGTTCTCCCCACTCCTCTGGGACTCCCTTCTCCATCTCTCTCCCCCTACTCCCTCAGAGGTGAGTCCCTGAGAGGTGGGCACAGCTATTGGTGGGCAGCTCCTGCAGGAATAGAGTTAAGGCCTCTTGGGTGGTGGGGCAGATTGAATGGATGGTGGGAAGCCCACCCTTCAGTTCTCTCTGACCCAGATGGGCAGGCACGAGGCTTGTCATGTTAGATGGAGGGACAGCTGGGCAGACAGACACCCCCACCTCCTCCTGGCTCCCAGGGCAAGGTCACCTTCCCCAATGGCTTCACCCTGGAGGGCTCATTTGGCAGTGGGGCAGGGAAAGGACTGCAGACCCAGGGTGTGCTGGACACGGCTGCCCTCCCACCGGACCCAAGCAGCATCTGCAAGAGGTAAGTGCCTGGCCCATCTGGTTCCGGGCCTATCTGGGGGTGTGTCTGTGTTTCCACCCCAAGGACTCAGATCTTATCAGAGGGGCTTTTCTGCACCCCCTTTTAGCATGTTAGAGAGTTCAGAGAGCCCAGGATATACAACTCTCCAGTCAGAGACTTTGAATCAAGGACTGTGTGGAGATAACTCCATATGCCACAAAACTGGGGGAAAATATTATTCATAGGCTTTGCTCAGACCCTGCTTTTTTTCTAGGAAGGGTACCAGACAGTTCACAAACAAAACACACAAGAAAAACAGAAAATAAAAGCATGAATAGACCTTAAAAGAAAGGGATATGCGGATAGGCCTTATAATAGTCATGACTGAGCATTAACTTGGATGAGTTTCCTGACAGAAAAGGTGAAGAAGGAAACTTGATAAGTGAAATTTCTGTTACTATCCAGGTACATTTGAGAAGGGGGATAGACTTCTTTTCCCATGGAGATAGAGGTCCTTGGAAAACTAGTTCAAGTGGTGACTCCTGCCACACATGTTGAGGAAGACTCGATATTGCACAGATGAGGGAGTCTGGGGGTGGCAGTTCTCATGGGAAGTGGTCCCAAGCAGCATTTCAGATGTAGGGAAGGGATGGAGTTGACTTCTTGACCCATTGTCCCTGTGTGCTGCTTCTCCCTGACAGCAGGACTTAGGAGTACATGGCAGTCCCTAGAGGCAGGCCAAGCCCCCGTGGGTGTAGGTGTAGGATGACATGTGAGTGTGACAGGGGAGGGCAGGGCTCTGTTAGACAGCGTCCACTGCATGCACATGCAGCCAGGCTCCAGCCTGTTGGCCAAGATGGATGAGCCACAGGAAGGACCTGGCTGTGGGGAGGGTAGAGTAGGGAATCCCCGCCTTTGGGCACTGGTCTTTCTGGGGCCAAGGCCCACTCTCTGGACTTGGTCTTCAGCTCTCCAGATCTGCCCACATTTATGTCTCCATCTTTCCAGGACTCTGTGTGTCCCTGCCTCTCTTCTCCATTGCAGGATAGATTATCTCTGTCCCTTTCTCTGCTGCTCTTCCTCCTGGAGCTGTGGAGGTCAGCCCCATCTGCATGCCCCAATCCACCCACCCTTCCTGGGGCCTGACCCCTGGCTAGGCTGGTACCCTCACCCCTCCAGGGACCTTTCAGGGGCCTGCCTGCTGCAGCTCCATCTTCCCCCACCCCCATCACCTGTCCTCCCACCCCCCATTGCAGGCAGCTGGGTCTGGGTGTCTTTCCTGTAGAGAGCCGCTGGCAGGGAGTCTACGGCCCCTTCCGGGACTTTGTGAGTGCTGGCTGCCCTGGGGACCTGCAAGAGGCCCTGCTGGGCTTCCATGTGCAGAGCTCCAAGGAACTGCGCAAGTCCCAGGATTACCTATGCTGCGAGAGGTGAGACCCTGGCATGTGTGCGGGTGCATGTGTGTATGTATACACTCATAGGTCAGAGTGGGCTGGGGAGGGCAGCTCCCTGGGGGGTCAGGCTTGGGTCCAGGGGTGGGTGAGGGACGCTGTGTGTGGTGTCTAGGACCTACCCCGGGGACAGCGCGAGCAGCATGGAAGACATCCTGGAGGAACTGCTGCAGCACCGGGAGCCCAAGGCCCTGCAGAGGCACCTCAGAAAGGTGAGGGCCCTGGAGGAATGGCCAAGAAGGGGTGATATCCTCTGCCCCCAGCAGAAAAGGGTTCCCATTTCTTATAGCAGGGTGCTGGCTGGGGGGAACAGGCCCACGGGCCTCTTGTTCCCCAAGGGCCTCAGTGTTCCTATCTGTGGGGTGGGGGTAGCCTTGGGAGGCTGGTCTGGGTGTGCTCCACCCCTGGTGCTGAGTATCTCCGTGGCCTATGCTCTGGCCCAGGCTCTATGCAGCTCGCTGCATCCCCTGGGAAAGCTGCTGCAGACACTGATGCTGACCTTCCAGGCTACATATACAGGCGTCGGAGCCAACAAGCACCTGCAGGGGCTGGCCCAGGAGGAGGTGAAGCAGCATGCCCAGGAACTCTGGGCTGCCTACAGGTAAGCTTGGTGGTGCGTGGGCACAGACCCTGCCCTGTGACTCCAGGGGAGAGGCTGTTGCCCCTTCCAAGCATTGGCTCTGCCTGGTGCCCTGGGAGGATGGCACCTCTACCTCAAATAGAATTCAGCAAGAGTCAGAAGGTTCTTGCTCTGTGTGCAGTTGCCGAGCAAAGGCCTTGGAGGGTGGCATGGTGATGGCAAGGGCTCAGCTGTGGTCCTTAGCCAGAGTCCAAATGCCAGCCAGGCCCTGGGCTGACCCTGGACCCCTGGGCTGACTCTGGACCCTGGGGCCAACTAACCCCACTGTTGACTGAGCCTGACCCTGAACTCAGACCCCATCTCCAGTCCCAGGCTAAGCTGTGACCCCATCAAATACTACAGATAGAAGCCTTAGATGCTGTAGTTCCTTCTGCTGCTGGGTTCCAGGAGTCTCCCACTAACATTCTGTAGCTCCAACTTTCCTGCTGTTGTTTGAGAGGCTGGGCTGTGTAGGCCATGTCCATGGTGCTGAGAGTGGAAGCCTACCTGCTCTCATCTTCGGTGACTGAGGGTGGAGCCTGGTTCTGTGGGAGGTGGCAGCCATGCTATCCTCTCTCATTGGCTCACAGGGGTCTGCTGCAGGTTGCCTTACAGCGCAAGGGCCAGACCCTGGAGGTGGATGAAGACGCAGAGACAAGGTGAACTGCCCAGGCCTTCAAGGGATCTGCAGGGTCCAGGGAGGACTCACGCCTCTGCTCCTGGAGCCTCCCTTGAGGAAGGGGGCGCTTCTAGAGGAAGTGTTGGGCATTCATGCTGTTGACCAAGCCTTGCTTATCGGTCATTTGTGGATTAGAATGATGCATGACCTCTGTCCTGTGAGCAACCAGGAGGGGGGCACTGCTACAGTGCATTGAATGCATCTTTGTTCTAAATGTGCAATCCCAACCTTGTCTTTTGGGTATACAGAGGTTGAGCCAGCTCCCCAGGGCACCTTCCTTCTCCATGCACACAGAAGGGGAAACAGGCTGGGAGGGGATAAACCTGAGGTCATACAGGAGTTATGTGAGTCATTAAATCTGTCTCCCAGTCCCTGAAGCAAACCTTAAATTTGGCTTCAGATTCCTGCCTGGAGATTTCCCTGATCAGAATAGTCCCAAGGGGACTATTTCTTTTCTTTCAAGTTAGAATCTCACTGTGAAGCCGAGGCTGGAGTACAATGGCTCATGGCTCACCATAGCCTCGATTTCCTGGCTCAGATGATCTTCCACCCCAGCCTCCCGAGAGGCTGAGACTACAAGCATGTGCCACCACACCTGGCTAATTTTGTTAATCTTTTGTAGAGATGAGGCCTTGCTATGTTGCCCAGGATGGTCTCAAATGCCTGGGCTCAAGCAGTCCTCCTGCTTTGGGCTCCCAAAGTGCTAGGATTACAGGTGTGAACCACATACCTGGCCCAGACAGGCCTTTCTGTCACTGCATTGCAGGAGGCATGGGAAATAGGGTTAGACGTTAGGGAGAACTTCCCCCTGGAGTCCCAGGAAGCACAACAAACTTGGAGGCAGAGCTGGACTAGCCTGGAATGGCAGCCAAGAGCCTTGCTGCAAGTTACTTATCTTTCTGGGACCCTGGTTTTGCTTTTGATTAAATGGGGATCAAAATCCTACCCTACCTGCCATATTGGTTCTTAAAGTCAAATGGGGGAGTGAGGCAGCCGTGGTCATCAATTGAAAAACTGAATAATTGAATAATGACTGACAACAGGCTCAGAAAGGGTTTTCTAGGGAGTAGGAGGCTGGAGGGCACTGTTGTGGGCCGAATGCTCTATGGGCTCTTTGAGGGGTGGCTCTAAATAGTGACCACCACCTCTGGCCCCACCCTGCTAATCCCAGCATGTCCTGGTCTCTCTCCCTCAGGGACCTCCAGGTGCATGGATTGGTGCTTCCCCTCATGCTGCCCAGCTTCTACTCGGAGCTCTTCACGCTCTACCTGCTTCTTCATGAGCAGGAGGATAGCCTCTACAGCCAGGGCATTGCCAACCTGAGCCTCTTTCCCGACACTCAGCTGCTTGAGTTTCTGGATGTGCAGAAGTAAGCCTCACCTCACCCCATCCATCCCATGCCTTGTTAGCCAGGGTTCTAGCACAGCAGACAATACAAACTCGACTCAGATTGTCTTCAGAGAAAGACAGGAGGTGGGGTTAGTTGACTCATGTGCCCACAAACTTCTAGGGTTATGCATTCAGGTTTGGCTGGATCTAGGTGCTCAACAGAATGACAAAGGGAAGCACCTTTTCTTTCTCTATTGGTCTTTCTCTGACTTCCCCTTGTGGTAACAAGCATGACACCAACTGCTCAAAGTTTACACCCTCCTGGCTCTGTCCCCTCACCATCCCCACAGGGAGCTGGCATTTCCCCTCCCAACAGCTCCAGCAGGGTCCCTGGAGTCCCTCACTGGCTTGGCTTGCCCCCTGAATGTGGGCAGTGATTGACCAGGCCTGCTTCAACATCTACCACTGAGGCTGGGGCAAAGTCACCTGCTCTGGGCACTAGGACTGAGAGTGGGGGAGGGGAGGTCCCCTTGGGACTATTTTGAGGACTATTCTGAGAGCAGGTCAGGAAGGTGGTTACCATACCCTAGGCCTCCCTCCCACCCTCCATCTCCAAAATGTCCTTTCTCCTCAGTGCCCATTCTGATCTATTGATGCCACAAGTTACCCCGTCCCAGATGGAGAACACGGGCACTCTCTCTCTCTCTCTCTCTCTCCTCCCACACCCAGGTCTCCTTTGTCACACAGGAATGGCACATCCCTCCCCCTCAACCCTTGTTTCTTCTGTCTCGGTGAATGTTTCTTGCATCTGATCGGCCACCAGCCCAGAGACTTGGCCTCCAGTGGCAACCCAAGTACCCCTGCCCACTCTGCTACCTCAGTGTTGCTTCCTCCATGCCACAGGCTCCGGCTCTGCCATCTGCCCACGTCCCTGCCACTGTGCTGGTTCTGTTGTGTAAGGGCCGCATCCCTCCTGCTCACCACCCTGCACTGGCTCACCGAAGCCTTTGGAACAGAGTTCGGCCTCCTCAGCTCTGGTTCTCTGGCCCCTTGGCATGAAGAGCCACCCTCACCCTCCTCCTCACCCTTGCCCTACTCTCTCCACCCCTACTCTCTCCACCCTAGTGCAGCTCCTGGAGCCCTGCCTTCCCCAGAGACAGGAGGTGGGGTTAGTTTTGCCTCCCCTTGCCTTGGGCTCATTTCCTTCCTCTGTCCTGGGCTCAGCCTTGTGGGGGAATTTGCCCTCTGACCTCATATTCTTTCCCCTTGATCTGGCAAAGCCTCCTGTCTCGCTTTCTCAATTCCAGGCACCTGTGGCCCTTAAAGGACCTCACACTGACAACCAATCAGGTGAGAGGAGAGGCCCATTGCCTGAGCCAGGGACCCAGAGGTCATGCAGGCTATGAGGAGCCCCTGCCTCATGATCACTGAGCCAGGGAGGGCAACGATGGGTGGGGAGGAGACAATAGGCTTCCTGAGCTGTTCCAGCCCCCCACTGTGGTGGAGGGGGATAGCCGCTGGCCCACAGGGACCAGGCTGCAACACAGGCTTTGCCCTTCCCTGGCTGCATGACCATGGACAAGATAGTTGAGCTCTGTGCCTCAGTTTCTGCATCTCTAAAAGGGAGCCAATGCTAGAACCCCCACAGGGTGGTTGTGAGGGGGAAGTGGGCACACGACGCAGTTGTTCTCAGAGGATGCCTCCCAGACAGCAGCGTCAGGAGCACCTGGGAACCTGTTCGGAAAGCAAATTCTTGGACTCCCCCAAATCTGCCCAGTCGGAAACTCAGGGAGTGGACCCAGGAATCTGGGTGTCAACAAGCCTCAGGGTTTGAGAACCATTGATGCAGACACTCAGAATTGGGTGGCACCCAGTGGCCATTGCCTGCTATAACCACTATCTCCTGTCCCTATTTTGGTCCTTGCCATCCTCTGGAGATGGCAAAGGCGAGGGGGACCCCATTTTGTGATTGCATAAACTGAGGCCCTCAGTCTTCAGGACTATGCTGAAGCAGGTGATGGGAAAGGGGTGTGTGGCAAGGGGCTGAAGGCAAGCCTGGGCCCTGGGAAGGAAGGGGCATCAGAGCTGGGGGCCTCAGCCTCATCCTGCCCCTCCCCCCACCATGCAGAGGTACTCCCTGG
>CAUYQG010021615.1:0-21241 GCA_963574415.1 Tarsius wallacei
CTACCATGCCCGGCTGAATTTTTGATTTATTGTAGAGATGAGGTCTTGCTTGCCCAGGCAGGTCTCGAACCCGCGGGCTCAGGCAATCCACTCACCTCAGCCTCCCAAAGGCGCAGGATTACAGGCTGAGCCACCGAGCCCGGCTTGTTTTTATCTTTTAGCTTGAAAACTTAGCAGTCACCTCTGTGTCAGCATAAATCACTATTGGTCAAGAGTGTACTTAAGCCCCCATGGCCAGATAGTTTTAACCACTTATCATTGGATAAGTGAAGAGTTTAGAGACTGCTATCACAGTTGCAGGAGTTTATGTGTTCATCCCACGTCCTACCAGGGTCTAGTAGCTTGCATTTTTTTGTCTGTGATTATTAATGAGTTGTGAAGTCTTGAGCATGTACATGTTATGACAAATTTACAGGAATGTGTGATTTTCTTTTTATGCCTTGCTGCATAGGAGTTGCCCCTTGGTCAGAGTAGCTTACTGTTCAGCCAGTCTTTGGTCAGAGGCTGTGCTTGAGGCCCTTGTGTAATGAGGTTTCTGCCCTTTTTGATGACTCTGTGTGCAGCTTGGGGAACATTTTCAAGTCAGCCTTGCTTCCTGCTCTAGTTCTTTCTGAGTGGATGCAGCCTAGCACATATCCTCAGCCTCCCTCCCCTCCAGGGTTGACTGTGATCCCATGAAGGCTCTCCCGAGCTGTTTTTTCCCCTGTTTTTTCTGTTAAACTTCTGGTTGCTACTTCATTTTGCTTGTTGTTACTGGTATCATGAGAGATTCTTAATTCTTACAATCTAAGTACTCCATTGTTCTGACAATTAGGTATGGAATTCCCTAAACTCTGTTCCAAATAAAGTTTGTTCCCTCAGGTAGAGCTGAAGAATACTTTATCTTTAATGCCTGCTTCTCCCTCAGTGCAGGACCTTTGCACTAGTGGACTGGATCTGGGAGTGAGAGCAGTGATCTGCTTTCCATAGAATGATACCCTGTTCTACAAGGTGGAGAGAAGTGGATGGTAACCCCTGGTCATCTTGGTTTGCTCCTCTCATAAGCATTCTTAAAAGAAAGCTGAGGAAGCTAGAGTGAACAGGAAGGTCTAGTACTCTCAGTTTTCAGTGCCTGTAGTAGAGTTTCCATACTATGAATGGAGGCTGAAATAAAGGCAATACTAATTCTTTTGATGATGTAGGCCAGGCAGTGAACCTCTCCAGCATGAGAGTGGACAGATGAAAGACAAGAGAATAATATTTTTACTGGAATGAAATTATAGCTCTAGACTAGGACTTTGAGGAGAGGGAGTTCCATCTTCTTGACCACATCTGCTTAGAGTAGAACATTTGGAGTCATTTCTGTAAGATGGAGCTTGGAGTGGCTGGGAGTGGACAGTCACTCTGAAGCTACACTCTTGCTGTTCTTACTGAGATTTAGTGGATTTCCTTTAATAAATGTGTCTCCATTTGCTGAACACTCTGAGGAAAATTTCTAAATTAACAATTTAATTTAAAATTCCACTTTACTACAGTAATCAAAACAACCTGGTATTGGTACAAGAACTAGAAATTGACCTTCCATATGATCCAGTGATTCCCCTACTGGGAATATACCCGGAGGAACTCAAATCATTCTACAAAAAGATCTAGTATGTTTTCTTTCGTTTTTGTGTAATTTTTTTTTTTTTGCTTTTGTTTGTGTGTGTGTTTATCTTTTTCTTTCTTTTTCTTAAGTGACAGAATATCTCTTTAGTAAATTCCTCTGTTTCTTGTGTAGAAATTTTCTATCTTAAAGTATATTTTGGTAAGAAAAATTTTTGAGTTATTTTTTTGTTTAATTTAAGTTTTCAAACTGATGTGCATATTTTCAAATTAGTCTCATGATACTTAAATTTTTTATGTTTAATAAATATTTTATTATTTTTTTATTTATTTGAGACATTTGTGCTTTCTCCCCTATTTCTTAATTAAGTTAACCACTATCTTTTCCATTTTGCTAAGTTTTCAAAAACATGCTTTAAAAGTTGTTTATTATTTTTACATATTAATTCATACTTTTATCTCCTTTTTATGATTGCCTTCATTCTACTTTCTTTTCTTTTCTTTCTTTTTTAAGTGATTTTAAATGTATCTAACCCTGATATTTCAAGCCACATAGAAACACATGCATTAAAAGCTGAGTAGTGTCCCCAGATACTTGAAAAAAAATTCCCACATGGGAAGCAGGAGTGTTATCCTCTCCTCTGCTGGATGTGGCCACAGTGGCAACAGAGTCCAACATAGAGTTCTCCAAGCAAGCCCATGACTTTCTCTCAACTTCATCCTTTTCCCCATGAGTTAGAAATTTATTAGTAAGTGTACAATTAGAGGAGACATGAGGTAGGAAGAACTTCAAATTGGCCTGCTACCCCTTCCTTCTGTATTCAGTCTCAGCTAGCTCCTTGCACTAAATTCTTCAACATTTCAGGTTAATGGGTAGCATTCTTTCCTAGTTTTAATAATTGATGCAGATAATGACTATATTACTCATTTCAATGAGAGTTGAGGGAAAAGCCATAGTGCTATCTTGTTTGAAACTCCATATATTTTTCTATTGTCTGAGTCTTTATCTTATAAAAAATTATTTAAGAAAAGAGTCTATACTATATTTGTCTTTGTCTCCCATGTTTTATATGGTGAATGGCTTGTATTAAATGAATACTTTTAAAAGTACATTAAAAGAAATGGAGAGGGGGAAAGAAAGAAAAGGCCAAAAAAAGGTATTTTTAAAAAGGAAATCGAAGTTATAACTGTAAATTAAGGTTATCTATGTTAAGGAAATTGCATTTTCAAATAAAGTCAAAGTTTTGATAACCTGTGCCCAGAATTGATTAGACAAGAGGGAATTTTAAGAAGTGGAGGTTAAAGGGAAATATAACAGTACATGCCATTGCTAAAAACAGAAAAATTGGAATTTAGCATGAAGAAGATTGGTAGTTTATGATCATTATTTTATGCTTAGAGATAGGTCAAAGCCAGAAAATGAGTCAGAAGCGGAAATATATATTGAAGTTTTCAAACAAGTGGTCCTGATTAGGATCTGAGGAAAGATTTTTAATCGGCGTTATGCAGCTTCATCATATCTGTTTTCAAGGAAGCATTATTTTCTCAGACCAAAACCAAGTCCTAATATGAAAGGAAGAAAAGGAAAAGTATATACAGACAAAGTGAAATAGAGTAGATAGCGTTTAGAGAAAAAATATTCAAAGTGTGGTTATATTGCACTTGAATTGTTTTTGCCTAGTGTAAATGCTATTTGTGTTTGGGGCACTTGAATAATAATTATGGAGCGTGTATATTCTAATGCCAGCTAAGCAGTTTCATTTCTGTTTTCTTCACTTCATAAATTTGAATATCATGATGAGACATAGGGACACTGGAACAAAATTCATCAAAAAGGACCAAGGATTTGCCCAGAAACTATACAGCAGGTTCTGTAGATATGTTCTCTCCATAATAGGCAGTAAAAATAGAGTGGAATAGCTGTTATTTTAACCTGTGTTGTGAAACAAGAGAGAATAATGTGAATATATTTATAATGAGATTTACAATCTAAAAACTAGATACTGGGAGGGTATGGAACCCTTAGTAAAGTTTAGCTTAGGTAGACTAGCAAAGATGAAGGAGTTATCTTTTTATATCAAATCAATTAGAGAAAAATCTAAGGCTGAAGAGGAAGAACCTCAAAAAGTAATCTAAGGTACAATATACTGTGAAGTTCAACAGAGCTGTGATCTAATGCAATGGATTGTTGTTGTCTTACCCACGGCATCTGCAGACAGTGTCCATCCAGTCTTCCAAGAACTGCCTGAGTGGAGACTTCTTGTAAACTGTGTCACTTATCAGCTGAATGACCTTACAAAAATTATTCAACTTCTCCATGCTCATTGTATAAAGATAAATATAAAGATAAACTGAAATAATATTCTCAAAGACCCTAGCACCATATTTGGCTTATTAAAAGTGCTTAAGAAAATGTATTCATTATCATTACTATTATGGTTAAGTTATTGAACAAGTATGATATTCTGTGCCAACACTGTTTTAAATGCTGAGAATATTGTAGGGAAAACAACATACAAAAACATACAAAATTCCTGCCCTCAAGAAACTTACATTCCAGTGAGGAAAGAGGAAAAATAAACAATAAAAAATGATAAGAAATATTACCAAGAAATGAGAAGTGGAAAGATGATTATGGTCTGGGTGTGGTCAGTGAGCAGGGCCTCCTTTCTTTTTTGTGGATCCATGTGAATGTTAGCATTAGGAATTGAGAGAAGATGTCAACAAAGGGGGGTGGGGGTAAAGTACATAATAATTATCCTAATGGTGTCAAGGTGAGCAGGGTTGGTGAGAGTCAAGGTGCTGGAGTGTGGGGATGAGAAGATCTGGGTTTTGCCATCAGTACCTGGAGTGCAGGAGTTCTTCCTTCATTTCTGATGGTCGTACCGGGAAGAAGCAGGGCGATTCATGTCATAAGCCTCAGTGCTAGTCACTCTTTGAACCATTTTTATTTTTAATCTTATTGTTTACCTTTTTAACAGTTAGTTTGTACTAATCTAGTTTCTCCAGAAAAACAGAATTAATGGGGAGGGGGAGAAAAAGAAAGAGACTTATTATAAGCAAATTGGCTCTCGCAGTTATAGAAGTTGACAAGTCCCATGATTTGCTGTCTGCATGCTGAAAACCCAGGAAAGTCATTGGCATAGTTTCAGCTGAGTCTGATGGTCTGAGAATCAGGATGGCTGATAATATAAGTCTCAATTCGAGAGGAGGAGTAGACTGATATCTTAGTTCAAAGAGAGGCAGAGAGAGTAATTTTTTCCTTCTTCCAACTTTTTTGTTCTGTTCAAACCCTTAACAGATTAGATAATGCCCACCTACATTGGGGAGGGACTATTTGCTTTACTCGGTGTACCAATTCAAATGCCAATCTCATCTGGAAACACCTTCACATACACACCCAGAAATAATGTTTAATATATGGAACCCAAAGACTCAGTCAAGTTGACACATAAGATTAACCATCACAGTGTCAGATATTGACCCACAGGCATTTATCACAAAGTGGAGAAGCAAATACAACAAATTTTATTCTAGATCCAGGACAAAAATGGGGATACTTTTTACACTGAAAAGTCTGCCTAATTCCTTCTAGATAAAGTACTTACAGTACTATAAAAACTCACAAAGTGTTCTGGATTCTGACAGAATTTGATTCATCAGGTAACTGGTGATATTGTGACTAGGAAAATATCATCTTATCAGGGGAAAGAAAACAAAAAAAGCAAGTGTCTCTGTCAACTAATATGGAGACATTCAAAATTCCATGCTTACCATGAGTCTCTGCTGAGTCACCTCATCACACATTCTATTATCAATCTTAGCTCCTCCAGAACATGACTAAGATTTCCATCTGCTAGCTTTTTTACAGTGTCAACCTTCTACTGATATTCAATATAATCTTTATTTCCTTGAATATCGATCTTGGTCACAAATCTTGTTTAGACTGGAAACCTCTGAGGTACCACTCTTCCTGTTGGAATTCAGGAAAGGAAGGTTCTTATCAAAAGTTAAGTCAAAGATGAGCAGGATGGATAAGGACCTACATTTGAGCATGCTGACCAGTGTGGATTAGACATTTATGGGTCAATATTCAACATACTGGGAGAAAGTGCATGTAGACAGACAAATTGCTCTATCCAAAGAATTGTGTGACAGTTACAAGGCTCAGACACTGGGAAAATATTGTCAATCCAGCAGATAAACTGATCCTGAATTATGGAAAGAGTCTCTCATAATTCTGGAGTTCTACACAAAGGATATGCAATGAACCTGACAAAAAGAAGCACCGACTGCTGGCATCAGGGGCCAGTCATGGGATCAAGAATACGGTAGACTTCAGAATCATGAAAATTAATCAAAGTAAAACTCAGCATCCTGGGTTTGTAGGATCCAAGTTACTATGCAAGTAGAAATGGCAAAAAATAGAAGCCAAGTGTACTTCAAGACAAGGATAGAATCACAAGGCAGGGAATGAGTTTAAAAGGAAGGAAGGAAGGAAGGCAGGGAGGGAGGGAAGGAGGGAAAGAAAGAAAGAAAGAAAGAAAGAAAAAGAAAGAAAGAAAGAAAGAAAGAAAGAAAGAAAAAGAAAGAAAGAAAGAAAGAAAAAGAGGGAAAGAAAAAAAGAGCTTATTACAAAAAATTGTTCCCAGGCAGAAAAAGTTGATGTTGCTTCCTTGACTTATTAGCATTCATCAAATCCCTGCTGACAATGTGTTTTCTGAGTTTGGGGTGGAGCTAAACCAAATTAGGGAGTTCAATTCAAGGAGGGAAAATGCATAAATTCACAAAGCAAAGAACTCATATGTAATGCTACTTACCAAAGTCTACCAAACACAATTAGTAGTCAAGAGACTCTGTACTCCAAAGCAAAAGGGAACAATGTCAATAAAATAATAACAGTAATAATAATGATGATGATAAAACACAAAATAGTACATAAACTCGTCATGCACAAGACAATTTTATTTAATTCTTAAAACTATTCTCTGATCATTTCAATACTTAATTTTTTTTTTAATTTTAGAATCATGGGGTACATGTGAGGATTTGCTATCAACTATATTGTAGGAGGATGGGTTTGGGCTTCTGACGAGCTCTCCCACCCCAGCAGTGGGCATGGTACTCAATGAATGGTTCTGTAACCGTTATCCCTACCTCCCTCCTTTAGCAGTGCCCACTGTCTATTGTTCCTGTCTTTGTGCCCATGTGTGCTAAATATTTAGTGCACACTTATGAGTGAGAACATATAGTATTCAGTTTTTTGCTTCTGTCATAATTCACTTAGAATGATAATCTCTAACTGCATCCATATTGCTGCAAGGACATGATTTGGTTCTTTTTTTATGACTGTGTAGTATTCCATGGTGCTGTCTTTTATTTCTTTCAGCAGTATTTTTAAAATTATTTTTTCTTTCTTTCTTTCTTTCTTTCTTTCTTTCTTTCTTTCTTTCTATCTTTCTTTCTTTAATTTTTGAGGTGGAGTCTCACTCTGTTGCCCAGGCTGTAGTGCAGTGGCACACTAATGGCCACCGCAGCCTTGACCTGCTGGACTCCAGTGATCCTTCTGCCTCAGTCTTCCAAGTAGCCGGAACTACAGGCACACACTACCATGCCTGGCTGATTTTTTGATTTATTGTAGAGATAAGGTCTTGCCAAGTTGCCCAGGCTTGTCTCGAACCCCTGAGCTCAGGCAATCCTCTCATCTCAGTCTCCCAAAATGCTGGAATTACAGGCTTGTGCCACCATACCTGGCCTTCAGCAGTATTTCATAGTTGTCATTGTGAAGATCTTTCACCTCTTCAGTTATATGAATACCGAGGTCTTTTAATTTTTTGTGGTGATTGAGACTGGGATTGTGTTTTTCTTTGGTTCTTAGCCTGCTTGTTGCTGCTGTATAGAAATGAAACTGATTTTTTGTGCATTGATTTTGTATACCGAGACTTTCCTGAAGTTGTTTATCAGTGATAGGTGTTTTTGGCAGACTCTCTTAGGGTTTTCTGGATATATAATTATATCATCTGTGAAGAGAGGCAATTTAACTTTCTCTTTTCCTATTTGGACACATATAATTTCTTCCTCCTGCCTGATTTATCTGGCTAAGACTTCCAGTACTATGTTAAACAGGAGTGATGAGAGTGGACATCCTTGTCAAGTTCCAGTTCTTAGGGAAAATGCTTACAGTTTCTACCCATTAAGCAAGATGTTGGCTGCAAGTGTGGCATAGATGGCTCTTATTATTTTGAGAAATGTTCCTTTGATGCCTAGACATTTGAGAGTTTTTTATCAAGAAGGGATGTTGGATTTTATGAATGCTTTTGTGTGTCTATTGAGATAAGCACGTGGTTCTTGGTTTTACATCTGTTTGTGTTGTGGATTGCATTTATTGATTTGCATATGTTGAACCAGTTTTACATCCTGAAAATGAATCACACCTGGTCATGATGAATGATCCTTGTAATGTGCAGTGGACGTGATTTTCTAGTATATTGTTGAATTTTTTTTGCATCCATGTTCATCAGGGAAATTGACCTATAGTTTTCTTTTTTATTGGCTCATTGCCATTTGGGTGTATCAGGATGATACTGCCTTCATAGAATAAGCCTGGGAGGATTTTTTCCTACTTGATTGCTTGGAATACTTCCAGTAGACTTGGTATCAGCTTTTCCTTGTACATTTTATAAAATTTGGCTGAAAAGCCATCTGGCCCAGGGATTTTTTTTGGCAGGGAGGTTTCTCATTACTGAATCAATTTCTTGGATTGTTATTGACATATTTGGAATTTCAATTTCTTCCTGTTTCAATCTTAAGAGGTTGTATGTTGCCAGGAATTTATTCACTTTCTCTACATTTTGTACTTTACCCACATGCAGATGTTTGTAAGTAATCTCTGGTAATCTTTTGTATTCCTTCAGGGTTGGTTGTAACATTGTCTTTTTCTTTTCTGATTGTGTGTATCTGAATATCTGAATTCTCATATTCATTCTCTCTCTCTCTCTCTCTCTCTCTCTCTCTCTCTCTCTCTCTCTTTCTCTCATTAATCTGGACAGAGTCTGTCGATCTTATTTATCCTTGCAGAGAACCAGCTTTTTGACTTTTTACGAGGTTTTGGGTCTTTATTTTATTATGCTTTGATTTTATTTTTATAATTTCCATTCTTCTGCTGGCTTTGGAATTGGATTTCTCTTGTCTTTTTATCTCCTTTAGGTGCAATGTTAGAATGTTTACTTGAAATCTACTTTCTTGATATGTGCATGCAATGTTATGAACCTTGCTCTTAATATCACTTTCACAGTGTCCCAGAGGTTTTGATATGTTGTGTCTTTGTTTTTGTTTGTTTCTAGGAATCTTTTTATCTCTGCTTTGATTTCTGTGTTAACCCCAAAGTCATTCAGAAGCATATAGTTTAATTTCTGTGTATTTGTGTGTTTTGGTGGTTTCTTTGGTGATGATATTTATTTTTATTCTGCTGTGGCCTGAGAAGATACTTGGTATAATTTTGATCTTTTGAAATGTGCTCATGTTTGATTTATGACTGAGCAGATAATCAATCTTAAAGTATGTTCCATGTGCTGATGAGAAGAATATATATTCTGTGGTTGTTAAGTGAATTGTTCTATAGATGTCTATTAGATCTAATTGGTCCAGTGTCAAGTTAAGGTTCCAGATTTATTAGTTGATTTTCTGCCTTGATAATTTGTCTAAGGCTGTTAGCAGAGTATTAAAGTCTTTGACTATTATTGTATGCCTTTGTATGTCCTCTCTTAGATTCATTATCAGTTGTTTTATAAATCTGGGTGTTCCTACATTGAGTGCGTATACATTCAAGATGGATACTTCTTGCTGGTAGATTAAGCCATTTATCATTATGTAGTACTCTTCACTGTCCTTTTTAAAGTCTGTTTTATCTCATGTAGTGATACCTATTCCTGATTTTTTTAAAATTTTCATTTGCCTGTAAGATTTTTCTCTAATCCTTTACATTGAGCCTCTGTGTATCTTTTGCAGAGAAATGAGTTTCCTGAAAGCAGCATAATGATGGATAGTGGTTCTTCTTCCAATTTGCCACTCTGTGCCTTTTGAGTGGTACATTTAGTATGGTAACATCTAAGTTCATTATTACTGTATAGAGTTTTTTTCCCCATCATATTGTTATTAAGAAGCTGCTTTGTGTTCTATGGTTTGTGGTTAATTTATATGATCTGTAAACTCTGTGCTTGCCTGTACCTTTGCAATAAGTGGAACATCCTTAAGCATCTCCTGAACGGCAGATCTGAGGTGGCATATTCTCTTAGTAATTGTATGTCTGGGAAGGATTTTAATTCTTCTTCATTCATGAAGTTTAGTTTGGCATGGTAGAAATTCTTGGATGAAGTTACTTTTGTTATAGTATGTTAAAAATGGATCCTCAGTCCCTTCTGGCTTGTAAGCTTTCTACTGAGAGGTCTGCTGCAACTCTGATGGTTCTCCCTTTGCGAATGGTCTATCCCTTCTCTCTAGCCGCCTTTAGGATTTTTCTTTTATGCTCACCTTGGCAAGTCTGATTATTGTGTGCCTTGAGAATGGTCTTCTCATGTAATACTTCACAGGAGTTCTTTGAATTTCTTGTGTCTGCACAGCCACTTCACTAACAAGATAGGGTGTGTTTTCTGGGATAACATCTTGGAAGGATTGTTCCAGAGTGTTCTCAGTTTCCTCTTCTCTCTCTGGAGTTTAAGATTTGGTCTCTACATAATCTCAGATTTTACTCATTTTCTCTAATTATTTCCTCTTTATTTTTATCAAACTTGATTAATTCAATAATTCAGTCTTCAAGCCCTGAGATTGTTTCCTCTGCCTGGTTGATACTGCTGCTAACACTTGCTATTGTGTTTTGAAATTCCAGGAGAGAATAATTATTTTGCAGAATTTCAGTTTGGTTCTTTCTTAGAATGACCAGATCAACTTTCACTTCCTATACTTTCTTCCTGGCCTGGTTAATTTGACCGTCTACCTTCTCCTGGATCTTGTTGTAACACTATTCCATACATAATCTGAATTCCATGTCAGTCATCAGAGCTGGGTCATTCTAGATGAGTTCTATTGCTTGGAATCTGAAAAGCCCCTTTGTGGGTGTTGAATTTTTTTGGCTTTGAGGATCGCTGGTGTTCTTTTGCTGATTCTTTCTAATTTGTGAGGCAGCCTCTATTTTTTATTTTCTTATTTTTAATTTATTAACGTGACTTTTATTGAGGTGATAGTTTGTGTTGTTTTCTTACTTTACCTCCCTTCCTTGGGCCACCTGTATAAAGGGCAGAGGTGGCAGCAAGGACGACAAGCTAGAGGAAAGTCAGCTGTCCTTCACTGGTATAGTCTGGCAAGGACAATGCATATCCTTTCCTCCAGATCAGGGGCATTCCCCTCTTACCAGCACAATTTGAGACCTCTGGTGCCTCCCTCCCAGGCCACATATCTCATCAATAGGAGGTGCTCCATGACTGAACTCTGGCACAGGTGTTTTGGCAGGCATAAAGCAACTTCCTCCTGACTAGGCAAAAGTCCTTTCCTCTTGCACAGGGGTAGAAGGTGTTTCTCCTTCAGACTTCAAGTGGTCAGGGCCACTGCCATGGTGTTGCATAATGGTGCACTATCTTCTAGTTCCCTCCTTACTTCATGGGAGATCCAGTGACAGTAATGGCAGCTCCCTGAGGGCAAGCTGTGTTTGCAACCCTGAACTGGGGCTGAGTTGGCCACTGGCACTATTGGAGAAAAGTTCCCAAAGCACACACATTGCCCCAGCTAAGAGCTGGAGGGAGGAATGCTTATGAGATATAGACCACACCCATTGGGTGCTCCCCATGAAGCCTCTTCATGGATTGGGGTTGCCAGCAACAGGCCTCACCAGGAACCGGAGTCCTCTGGGTCCCATGTGGACCCAGCTGGTACCTTTGTTCCAATTCTGGTAGATTCCTGTGCCTGGCTGATGCAGAAGGGAATGTGGGGATATGGACTGGGACTGCAGAGATTTAGAGGAAATTTGTAAAAACTCTTCCATTAATTCACCACTTCCTTTACCAAGAGAGCTTTCCCAAACTCAGATCATTTCTGGAGATGGTTGAGGCTTAGGGCTGTCCACTCTCTGTGGATCCTCAGATATCTATCCAATAAACCTAAGTTTAGGTTTCCAGACAGATCTTCAAAGAGTCAGTTTCACTACTACTTTTAGACTCTTTTTGCTGAGAGAGGCAGTTTTCCAATGTCTCCAGCCAGTCATTTTGACCTTCCCCCTTAAAATTATTCCTAATGAGAAAACTTAACCTCAAAAAACTGTTTAAAAACGTATCCAAGGTAATATTAATAGTATAACTAAGAGCCACATTAAAACACTTACTTCAAACCCACTTCTACCTGAATCTAAAATCTGTTTTCTTTCCAAAAAGCTTCAGGGACTAATTATACATGCTTATGCTTGCCCTGAGGTGTATAGCTATTATATGTATAGGAATCCAAAGCATATGACTTATACAGAGTATATCTCAAAACCTATATTGGTGAATTTGCATATTTAATCAAGAAGATTGGTACAAAGATCAGAAGGTTTTGGTTAACTTATTGATATATTGCTAATTCAAAATTTGTCCTTGGACAAGTCTTTTTTTAAAAAAATTCTGTGCTTCTATTTCATTTATTATTAGATGGTGAAAATGCTTTCCACTTTCGTATCTCACTGGACTACTATAAGAATAAATGATGTGAAGTGGCATAGCTTTGGAATGGTCATTGGCTTCTCTGGCCAGAGACTGTGGGGAAAATGTCAATTTAAATCATCGTATTTTACTTTTCCTCCACGGGGAGATATTGTAAGGACAAATGTGTGAGCTGATATTTTAAGCATATTTTAAAATGGCTGCACACATATAAGTAAAACAACTTAAGCATCTGGAAAGAAAAGTGCTGTGTACACCTGGGGGTGATAATGATGCTGATAGTGATGATGAAGAATTTTAATAACAATAAATCTGAGTGAATTTTACTCAGTCTGCTTGCAGGAAATAACAGCTCAAGGGCATAAAGTTTCCCCAAAGCTTAGGTATAGTATCCAGTGTTGCAAATAGATTATTCATGGCTTTCTTGATCCCATATTCTAGACAAAAATGTAGATGTACCAATACCGTATCTTGCTTCTGACGCAGAAAAAATTGTTCATGCCAATTGTGGGGATCAAAAGAGCCTTAAACTAATTCTTCTGGAAGCATGTTTGCTTTTAGAAAAACCCTATCTTCTCAGTATACATATATGTGCACTTTTTGTTTCATTGCAGAATGTAAAGTGTCGCTTCAATGCGTAAAGACATGTCACACGGAATTTTATTTATTTTTTTATTTTACTTTTACAGTCATGCTTGATTGCATTCCACCCAAGTAAGTGCAATCCAAGCAGATACTATAAAACCAAAATCTTGCAGTATAGTAGATTTTATTCACGAAACATACAAGTAACTGTCAGAAATAAAGTTTTTGAGTATTTTATAATAGAGATATAAAGCAAAACTAAGGCTGGTCAAGAGCAAGATTATGGAAACTTGATGTTATGGAAACCTCAGGAAAGGGAAATCAGTGTACTGCCACAAAGCTGTGGGCAAGAGAACTGAAGGAATGAGGCTTCTTCTTCTGCCATCTTGTCTGGGGTAACCATAGGAAGTATTTGTTAATAAGACTTATTTGCTGATACTGAGGATTACTAGCCTTTTCTAGAAGACCTGGCCCTCCTCAATGTCTATTAGTAGAAATAGATATAATGACAAAGTTATCCATGAACTGTAAGATGCACAACTTACCAAAAACCAAAGCTTCAGACCTACCTTTTTGGGAAAGAGTTTTTGTTTGTTTGTTTGTTTGTTGTTTCTCTGAAGAAGGAAAGCTGTGAGTAGCATTCTCCCTCCTTGGATGGGCTTTGTTCTGATATTCTAGCAAATAGGTGTGAGGCATGTAGAATTTTCCACTGGATTAATATTGGAGCCAGGCTGGGAAGGGTGATAAGGATAAGGAATATAATATGATTTTTAAACTTCATCAAGGAAATCTGTAATTCATTATAGTCCTTATTCACTCAGCTGAAATGTGCATCTTTAGGAATGTGAATGCCCAAGTATCACCTAAAAACAACTTTGGGAAGGTCTTCTCTCCCTGAGTTCACATTTTTTCCTTTGTTTATCCAAGTGTGCATGACCCACAACAAATGGCTTGAGTTTTTGTTTGTTTGTTTGTTTGTTTGTTTTGAGAAGTCATGTAATATTCTCCAGTGAGGAATAGCAAGGGCTTTCCTTGGCTCAAAGCATAGCGTTTTTCTTCTCTGGTGAGAGGGAAATGGAAATCTACCAGTGGTCTCTAAACTCTTTTAATGATACACTCCATCAATAAAATGTTTTAAAAGTATTACTCTAATGGTTGTAGGATTATTTTGTTATAAATTATATACATTCACTACTGTACTATTATGATACATGTCAGAAAATCTACTGCTAGCATAACATTTTAGAAGATTAAGTAAAAATAAAAATTTTTAAACATAATTTTAACTCATGGAACAAAATCCATGGTTTCCTTATGAATATATTATAAATTATTTATTTTATTTTATTTATTTATTTATTTTTGAGTTGAAGTCTCACTCTGTCACCCAGACTGGAGTGCAGTGGCATGCTCCCAGTCACCGCAGCCTCGACCTGCTGGGCTCCGGCGATCCTTCTGCCTCAGCCTTCCAAGTACTGGAACTACAGGCACGCGCTGCCACGCCCGGCTAATTTTTTGATCTATTGTAGAGATGAGGTCTCGCCAAGTTGCCCAGGTGGGTCTCGAACCTAAGGGCTCAGGCAATCCACTCACCTTGGCCTTCCAAAGCGCTGGAATTACAGGCTGAGCCACCGAGCATGGCTCAATTATTTATTTTACACTGGGAGAAATCTGATCAAATATGGGAGGTATTATTAAACCACTTTTGTCTTTAATTTTTAATGCGGATAATGAAAAGCTCATTCTGGGTAAACCTGCTAACTTCTATTTTCTTGACATTTTTCTGTTGCATTTTTGTTTTATGTTTTCTATGTATAATTTGCAGAAATTTTACTAAACAACCTAAGATGACTGGTTTAGTTAAATTTGGATAATGCAATAAAAAAAATTATCCTCCTCTGTATACACTGTGATAACTACAAGAGATAAAAACAAATGGACAAGTAAGATTCCGACTTTCAATCTCATCACACCCTCTCACAAACCTCTCAGGGCACCCAGCCCTTCCTGTCTGAGACATGACAGAAATGTGTGCACACCAACTTATAAACTTTCTGGAAGTTAATTTTTTCTTATTTTGGGGTAAATGTATAAATACAAATTATAATATTGTCCAGCACCCCAAATGCTCATTTCATGTACCTAGCGTTCTCATACCTCACTTTAGATGCCCTTGTATAGACTTATTTAACGGAGTACATAATCTTCTCTTTCTGCAAGACCTGTTTGTGAAAAGTTGAGCTAATTCTGTTTCTATCAATGAAAGCAATTAAAATTCAGCAAGAAAGCTTGCCTGCTAAAGCACCTTTGTGTCAATCCTTTACGAAACTGAAGGTTCAATTTCCCTGTTTAGTGCATGCAGATTTTTTTCCCAGGGCTGATTTCCCCTCTTTTTTTTCTGTCCACTAAGCTCATGGGGTTTCTTAGAACAACTTTCTCCTTTCTGTCTTCTCTTGACACCCCCCAGATCAACCTAAATTCTCAATTTTGAACTCTACGGGTAAAAGCAGGTAAGGATAATGAATTTGGGTGAGAATATGGGGCAATGTAGAGAAGGAGAAAAGGAGGCTTCAGCACTTCCTAAGGGAATAACAGACAGGATGAACTGTTTTCTGAACACCTATGGTATAAGGTCCCCTTCCCTCTACAGCCATGGTGCTTAAAGGAAACAACTAAGCCATTTGATGGCTTTTATGTTTCTTCCCCTTAAAAAAAGAGGCAACTTTGAATGAACCTAGTCAGTAAAGAAAGGTCAAGTGAAACCGCTATGGCACATTTTGTTCCAGAGAGTCTTTTTTCCCCTCCATACTGAGCAAGATAAAGGATCCAGTTGTGACTGCCACACAGTGGTTTCTTAATTGAGTCTTCCATCTTCACAGAACCAGATGAGAGAGTCACTTAAAAGGGAATAAATTCAAAACCATGTGCAGCCTCAGAACAAATTGTCGAAGCCACCTAAAAGTGGAATTCTTTGAAATCCTGCTGCCGTTTCTGTCACATCAGGTCCTTTCTAATTCCAGTCAAAGGACTCCTGTATTTAAAGTGAAGATTCCTGTAATGAAGTGACATTTGACTGTTCACAGTGAATTATATAGTCTCTCGCATGAGACTAGTATTCGCAATTGCATTTTTTCAACTCTATTCAACTGAAAGAACATAGTGTCAGGAGTTTGTCAACCCGTATGTATTTCTGGGAATCACAAAGTGATACAGAGCTGAGTCTAGTCCATCACAGGATGTCAATCCATGTTTTACCACTGAAGACAAATAAGGGCAACTGTTATAATAGCACCAGGTAATAAGGGAAATGTGTTGACAGTTGGATCTGCTGTTAGGTTGGAAGTTGGGTGAACAGAGGTCTTTACAGAAAGTCAAAGATCAAGGAGGCCTGGAGTCATCAGAGAATCCATGGTAAAGAGAGATGGTAATGGGATATTCAAGGACAGGAGTCAAAATTTAGGGCAGAATGACCTATTACACAGTAAGGCTCTTTATCTTAAGATAAAACTATATTAAATTTACACTTGGAAACATGAAATAGACAAGGTAATGAAGAATGAACATCAAAACTTAATAACTTTACTAAGTGCTTAGAATAACATGCTTACACTAAGAGATTATCATGTGATTTAAATTACCTATGCAAGTAATGAAATGGAAAGTTAAGATCTGCACATGCAATCACTATGTGAGGATAGAATGGATATTTGGCAAGCCTAAAAGATAACTGATATGACAGTCATACAATTTGCACTACAATCCTGGATTTATCAGAAAATAATTGAATGAATGCAGAAATTTGAGCCATGGTTTACTCATCATTAAAATGTAAGAATTGGTAAAGCTTTATACCTCTTTATTATAAAAGTAATACAGAAATATGGTAAAAGATTCAAACAGTAAAAAAAAAACTATGTTACTGTGTTTATGCCCTTATTCTTCTCTGTTTCTGAAAACCCTGAGTCTAATTTCTCAGATAAATCCACTATTAATACTTTCTTTGAAGTCTTACACAAATTTCCTTTTTTTTTTTTTTCTTTTTCTGAGTCAAGATCTCACTCTATCTCCCACAATGGAGTGCAGTGGCATGATCATGGCTAACCACAGCCTCGGCCTGCTGGGCTCAGGTGATCCTTTTGTTTCAGTCACCTGAGTAGCTGGGACTGCAGGAAATGTGCCACCACATCCAGTTTTTTTTCTTTTTCTTTCTTTTTTTCTTTTTTTTTTTTTTTAGAGATGAGGTCTTACTATGTTGCCTAGGCTGATCTCAGACTGCTGGGTTCGAGCAATCCTCCCACCTCCGCCTTCCAGAGTGCCTGAATTACAAACACCACACCCAGACAGTCTTACACAAATTTCTACAAATACATATATGTAAATGCTTCAAAAGCAAATAAAAGTATTACACATACTATTTATATATTGCCTTGCTTATGTGATAATATAGTATAAGCTGAATTATGCCCCTGGCCCACCTAGTTAATATGTCAAAATCCCAGCCTTCAGTATCTCAGAATGACTGTATTTGGAGACAGGACCTTTAAAGTGATAATCAAGGTAAAATGATGTCCTATGGGTGAAACACATTCCAATATGACTGATGTCATTATTAGAGGAGGAGATCAGGACACAGACTGCTGCAGAAGAAAGATCATGTGAGACAGTGGAAGAAGACAATCATCAACAAGTCAAAGAGAAAGGCCTTAAGAAGAAACCAACTCTGCCAACAACTTGATCTTAGACCTAAAGCCTCCAGGGCTTTGGAAAAAATAATCTTTTCTTAAATAAGAGAAATGTCTGTTCCTGAAGACATTTCTAATGAGTCCTTTGTCTCCCACTCAGTATGTGGTCAATTGTTATGGCAGGCCTAACAAACTAATGCAATATGTCATAGATATCTCTACAGATCAGCACATATAGATCTACATTATATTATGATCATTGAATAATATCCTATCTTACAGATATGTTACAGTTGATTTTCCAGTAATCTATTAGTGTAAATACAGATTGCAATGTGCCTTTACTTTAGTGGCCAGAAGTCAAGTAAAATCACTCTGGAAAAAGAAGATATCACCTAGGATTCCCATAATTTTTTTACACATAATGACTCTTATGAAATAAAAAGCTAACAAGCATGGCAGGAAAAAGGACCAAATTTCTGAAAACCAATGTAAGAATATAGATAATCGATTTCTGCTTCTGCTCACGAAGGGATAATTGCTATCAGATATTCTCTGTAGTCTTAAACAACTTGAAAGTTGGAAAACAATAAGAAACAATATTTTAAAGACTGGATAATAGCAAAATGGGCTGATGATTTGAGAAGTAATAAAAATAAAGAAATAAGCTTTTTAATTGCCTTTTTTTTTTTTTGCCTGATGTCAGTCTTTCTACCATGATGAAGAGAAGGGAACTCCAACAGAGCTGAGTGGTCCCATTAAACAGATATTGAATTCCAGGAGACTAAAGGGGCTAGCATTTGCAGGGTATCATAGAAGAGGGAGATAAGCAGAGAAAGAGCTTCAGAAATCAGTAAAATGGACCATTTGAGTTTTGTTGAATGTCAATCTCTACTTTTATAGGAGCAAACCTCATGACACTGGCAAAAAACATCAGGGGAAGATTACTAGAGACCATAAACCAAACATTTCCAGAGCTCATGCAAACCTTCTAAGACTCTTCAGACCTACTACCAGCCATAGTAAAGACTTTAGAAGGGTGACACATAAGTGATAAGACTAAATCAACTCTAGAGGAATGGTTGCTGTAAAACTTCTTTAAAATAGTTAAAAACAACTCAATATATCAAGCTCGTTTGTAAGTAAGTTCATTGCTTACTGATTGAAGTTTAATACTCTTTAGGATACACCAAATATTACTCAATAATGTAAATTTTAAAATATCTAGCATTGAATAAAATATTAACAGACACATGAAGTAACAGATAAACCTAATCTATGATTATGATAAAAATAGTCAATAGAAGAGAACAGAATTTAAAGAGCAAATAGAATTAGCAAATGGGTCCTCCAGGAATCAGATACCACAATAGGATTAAAGGCAAAAGGATTTTGATCAAGTCTTGTTGTGCTAAAAGGAAACAGGAAGTGATCTGGGAAAGGTTGGTAAAGCAACCAACCCAGAATTCAACTGACCCAAGTGAAGAGAAGAGGTAAAGGTTAGGTGGAAAACTCCAGACTGTCAGACAGTGTAAAGAAGGTTTGACAAAATCATTGTTCTATCCTTGAACCAAAGCCACCCAACTAGAGTCCTTTGTCTCCCTGAAGTGAACCTGCTTTAGTAGCTCCAGCATACTCAGTCATTGACAGAAGGTAGCCTGTGAGAGATGTGGCTTTGGTGCAAATATAATGATAGATTTCTTTCTTTCTTTTTTTTTAAGTGAGAAAGCAGGATTTATTGAGAGGACACAGAAGCTTCCACAGTGGGAGGAAACCTGAAGGGGTTGCCCCATAATGATAGATTTCAAGTGCAGCAGCTTGAGCCCTTAGTCAATTATTTTCCATGTAATGAGAGGGTTTGGAAGCAGTCTTATGACTGTAATAGTAGACAAAGACTTTAAGACAGCTATTGTAAATGTGCTCCAGGATTAAAAGAAAATATAAATATAATAAGAAGAGAGATGGAAGATGTAAAAAGGCCCAAATGGAACTCCCAGAGAAGTAAATTTAATATAAGAAAAACTTAAGATGCACTGAATGTGATTTTAAAAGATTAGACACTGCAGGAGATAATATCAGTGAGCTTGAAGATATGGCAATAGTTATCCAATATGAAGCCCTGAGAGGAAAAAAATAATTAATGAATAAACAGAGCCCTAGTGAACTGTAGGAACTTAGGAAGTAGTTGAACTGTGTTTATAGTTGGGTCCCAGAAGTTCATGGAGAAGGTAGATTGTGATGTATTACACTTACGTTTTGTAAAATCTAGAGCAAACACTAAGATATTGAAATACGTGTAAATACAAATAACATTATGTATTTATAATAAGCCACAACTCAAAAAATAAAAAGAAGCTCACAAGTGATTCCATATTAGAGCTATCAGATATGGATTTAAAAATAACTCCCATGCATATATTTTAGAAAATAGTTTACAATATTATACTTTCACAAGCAAACTGGAATCAAAATGGAGAATGTGTTAATTACAATTTTTTAAGTCCACATTTGAAAAGAAGATTAAAATCAAATGTGGGTCAATATAAAATAACCAGACTGAAGCACGAAGAAAAAATATGAAAAACATAAAATGAGCTTAAAAGGCATATGGAACATGAATACAATACCTATGTAAGTGGAATCCTAGAAGGGGAGGAGAATGAGAATGGTACAAATGCAATATAAAATGAAAGAATGATCAAGAATTTCCCAGTCAAGCAAATACATTATGTCACAAGTGCATACAATATTATGAATACCAACCAGGTGAATTTGAAAATCTAGATATATTTTTAAAATTTCTACAAAATAAAAACTTACCAAATATTGCAGAAGACTATCTAAAACATCTAAACTCTATGAAAATCACTGGTATCTCCCACATAGAAAACTTGAGGCCTGGACTGCTAAACTAATGAATTCTTTAAAATCTTTGAAATATTATATTTTTAAACTACTTAGAGATAAATATAATAAAAATGTGCCACGCCCTTAATGTAAGCATAACATAAAAACTATAGCTCATCAGTGAAAAGACATTTAATCATCAAAAAGGTCCATAAATAGTTGCCAGTGCACATGGGAAAAAAATTAATGATAAAATAATATTTCAACATAGTTGATCAACAAGATTTAAAGAAAAAGCAACATTAAAACAACAGCTTAGCTATTAAAAAATGAAGCTAGATATGTAACTCATTCTTTTTTTTTTAATTTTTTTTTATTATGGTATTATTGGGTACAGTTAGGTGTTAGGCATACAAAAATGCTTCATTCAGGCACCCTTGATGATAAGAGGTGTCTCCCCATCCCCAGACAGATATTTATCACCATTAATCCCATCGCCCTCCCCCCCCATAGTTTCCCACCACTGTCAGTCATTTTTTTGTGGTAGTACGTTGGATGATCAAGGTCCACTATATGAGTGAGAACATGTGATACTTAGTTTTTTGTTTCTGTGAGAGGTCACTCAGTATTATGGACTCTAGTTCCATCCAGGTTGCCGTGAAATTCATGATTTCGTTCTTTCTTATGGCTGCGTAGTATTCCATTGTGTATATGTACCACATTTTTTAAATCCAGTCCTCTTTTGATAGTTCAATAAAATAATTTTTTTTTAAAAAGATACTCTACCTTTCAAGATTTGAGAGGCTTCATATTAAATACCGTAAAATGAGAAACAGTACAACCATAATCGAAATGGCA